>PVLC010016934.1:13367-35135 GCA_004027655.1 Graphiurus murinus
CTGTTTTAATTTTTTAAAATACTTTTATTGGTACTTTCTTATTTTAGATGGAGACAAGGTGTCACTAATTTGCCAAACTGCATCGGCCTCCCAAGTAGCTGGGATTACAAGTGTGTATCACCATGCTCCTAAGAATTCTTTCAAAAGAATGAGCTGATACTATCAAAAGCAGGTATATATACAGTGAGGATTGTATAAATTCAAAACAGAAATAGGCCAGGCTTAGTATTATCAAATGAATGAAGTTTAAGAAAGAAGGAAACCATTTCCAAAATAAGAACACTGTGGTTCAAATGTCATTTTTGTTTTTCAAAAGTGACCTATCAGTATATTTATTGGTCAATCCTTCTTTGGAGGCCTTTGGCTCCCGTTACCAATGGCAGACATTCTCTGGTTTTAACTGTTGTGGTTGTGGTTTTGTCTGCTAAAGCATCATAGGAGAACTTTTGCTTTGGATGAGTGAAAAGCCTAGATTTACTTTATCTATTTTTAAATTACAAATTGTATGCACATACTTTTAAGATTTTTTTTTAAGGGAGTACTAGAGATTGAACTCAGGGGCATTCTAGCTCTGAGCTGCAACCCCAACCCCTTTTTATATTTTATTTGGAAAAAGGGTCTCCATAGGTTGCTAAGATTCTCTCTATGTTGTGGAAGCTCTCCTCAAACCTGAGATCCTCCTGTCTCAGACTCCCAAGTACTGGGATTACAGGCGTGTGCCACTATGCCCAGCTAACTTTTGAGATCTTCCCAAGCATTTAGACTGCTCCCCACCCCTGATAGATGAGGGCATCATTTTGTTGCTTTAGAAATTTGTAGCAGTTGTCATTAACTCACAATTTAATTAATGGCATGTGCTGCCTGGCTTCAGAGAACAAGTAGTCAATTCTTTGATACATGTTATATCGTGAAGATGAATAGTGAAAGTTTGCTCAAATATCTTTAATTTATGAGAAAAAAGAGGTGTGTCTGGAGTTCATATATCTAAATATCAAGGTATTTGGTAAGATCCTGCTGATTGGCTGAATCTTTCATTATTGTAAAAAATAGGTAATCCATGTTTTTGTAGACTCAGAGAATAGTCTGCCCATCTGTATAAACTAAGAACCACATGAATTCTCATTATCTTAGAATAAGTCATGATTTTGGAACCTGGTTTAACTGCCTTGTCCTCTTAAATAAGACTAAGATGATCTTGGCAGTATCAAATCATAGCACTGGGTTCTAGGAGCCAAAGTTCCCTTTAGGATGTATGTACGAACTAAATCATAACACTAGGGAAAAACTAACTTTCCTTCCAGAAAAACTAATTCTCCTTCCTTCCTTCCCTCCTTCTTTCCTTCCCTTCTTTTGTACTGGGGATTGAACTTAGGGCATTCTATATCCAAGCTACATCCCAAGTCCATATTATTTTTTATTTGGTCTTGTTAAGTTGCTGAGGCTAGCCTCAAACCTGAGATCCTCCTGTCTCAGGATCCCAAGTACTGGGATTATGGGAGTGAGCCACCAGGCCTAGCTCTATTCTTTTATTTATGAGCCCTACTGAACAAAATTTGATGATTAGTCACAATATGAAGGACAATGCTGAAGCACAGTCAACTGGTTCAGTTCCCTGAGAGCAATAGCCACTCTAAGAAGCTTCTTTATGGCAGACAAAAGAAAAGATACTTTAAAAAAAGTAGCATAGATGCTATATATTTGAATCACAGAGTTAAGAGAAAGTTGAAACACTGACTTTTTTTCTTGCCACAAAAGTAGATTCATAAATATATTATAGAAAACACAGAGAAGCAAAGAGAAAATACATAGATATATATCATATATATTTCTAGTTTCTTTACATACATACTTTTAAAACCAGAAATGGGCTCCAATTGAACATAAAATGTATTCATTTTTTTTTGTCACTGGACAGTATGACATCTCTTTCCACAATTTTAAATATTCATCTGTAAGATTTGTTTTAAAATTAACTTTTAAAGTGGCATAACCCTTTTATCTATGATGTATTCTGGATTTTCATTACATTTTGAAAAAGGCATAACTAAACGATTTAGAAAAGGGTCTATAAATGGGGTGTGGTAGTGCATGTCTCTATTCCCAGTACTTGGGAGGATGGGACAGGAAAATCAGAGGTTTGAGACCAGCCTCAGCAATTTAGTAAGACCCTGTTTCAAAACAAAAAATTTAAAAAAGGGCTTGTGGTAGAATGTCCCTGGGTTTGATCTGCAGTACAAAAAAAAAAAAAAAAAAAGGAATGAAGGGCACTGTGGTCCACAAGAGGGCAGCCCCATAGGTCCAGGCACTTATGAAAGTTCCTATAGTACATTCTCAGCATCATTTCAAATGGCCTCAGACTATCCTACAATATGACCACATCATGATTTATCGGACATATCTACTATTGTTGAGCGCCATGTTGTTGCAAATATTTGCTTATAAAGTACAGCACTGCAAACAACACCTCTGCAAGCCAATTTAGGAGCATGCCAATGATTGTTTCTTTGGGGATCATTTCTTAAAAGTGGAATTCTTGGGTGAAAAGTTATGTATTTTTAAAAAGTTTTTAAAATGCATGGCCAAATTGTCCCCCAGAAAGGACTTCAAGCAAAAAAACCCACACAGTGTCCTAGGAATAAGTTTGGGGAGTTAAGTTTTGCCAAATCACTGTGAAAACTTTACTGGAGCTGTGATAAAGAATGAAGTATCGCTATCTGCTACACCACGAACAAACCCTGAAAACAGGATGCTTAGTAAAAGTTAGTTATAAAAGACCACGTTATAGGATTTCATTTATGTGAATTGTCTCTAATAGGCAAATTCATAGGGATGTAAAGTACCTAGTGGTTGGTAGGAATAAGGAGAATGGGGAATGGATAGTAACTCTTAGTGGATAGAGGGTTTCTTTTGGGGGCAATGGAAGTGTTCTGAAATTAGATACTGGTGATGGTTGCACAAGTTTTAGGCATACTAAAACACCTGAAGTTTACACTTTGAAGGATGATTTTTTATCTCAATACAGCTGTTATAAACCAGGCACGGTGGTGCACATCTGTAATCCCAATTACTCAGGAGAGTAAAGCAGGAGGATGGCAAGTTCTAGCCCAGCCTGGGCAGCTTAGCAAGACCCTGTCTCCAAATAAAACATTTAAAGGGCCAGGGATATAGGTCAGTGATAAAATGAACCTGGGTTAATTCCTAGTACTGGAGGGAGAGGGGAATCAATTATAATAAATAAATAAATAAAACTTTATTGGAAAATTTTAGCAATGAAAAGAAAAATGGGAGCTGTGCTAATTTTGCTTTTAATTAATAGTAATATTACACTTTTCTTTTTCTATGCATATTGGTTATTTACACTTGTTAGTGAGTTGCTTGCTATGTCTCTTTTTTCTCTTTTAGGGGACTCATCCTTTTCGTAATGATTTCTATTTTTCCTAACCAAAATACCTACCTTTTTAATACATACCTTTCTGAAGACAAAGAAAAAAAATCTTTGAAGAGTACTTATGCTATTTTTAATTTAAGTTTCTTGGCCCTGTAATAACTATTTCATATCAATGAGAGGCTAGAACAGAGTCTTAATACCTAAATTTAGTTCTAGAATCCCAATAAATTTGATAATTCTCTGGAAGATGAAGAGCAGAAGATATTATCGATTCCAGCTACATTAGTTTCAACATTACAGGTAGTCACAGCCTGCAGCTCCTGTCCTTTGCTCAACCTCTATGTTAAATAAGATAGTAAATGTAGCTCTGGAAAGAATTCTTCCTGGTAAGTGCCCTGACAGTGGATAATAGTTTATTTGTACTTAGGAAAATTACAAAATGCAGAAAACAATTGTGGCATTAAATGAAAAATGTGTCATTGGTTATCTTATGATGCAGTGACATTTACTTCAATACATTGGGGTAAATTAATCAAGGACTCAGATTCATGATTGCTCCTACTTCTGAGAGAAATATTCACTTGGTAGAAAGAATAATGAAAAAAAAAATCTTTTAAAAATGCTATTTTGAGCCAGGCATTGTGGTGTATGTCTGTAATCCCAGTATTTGGGAGTCTGAAACAGGAGGATCAGAGGTTTGAAGCCAGCCTCAGCAATTTAGTGAGACCTTCAGCAACTTAGCAAGACCCTTTTTAAAAATAAGAAAGGCTGGGGATGGAGCTTAGAGGTAGAATGCCCCTGGGTTTCCAGTACTACCATAAATAAGTAAATAAGTAAATAACCACAACAACAACAACAAAAAATAAGGCTATTTTTATGTACTAAAAAACAAATTTTGTTGTGTTTGTTGATCCTAGAACTCCGTCCATTGCAGGAAACATCTCTAAGATGTGAGGAGAAAAAAGTCAACACATTAAATTTTATGTGTCAATGATAAAAAAAATTTCATTACAATTTTATAAGTGTTAAATCACAGGTATGTTTTTATATTTTGGATACGTGGTGATTCCATGATTTTTAATGGCAAGGGGATTGTGGGTATTCAACTACTAGGAGACTTTGGCTTCCTAAAAGATCTCCAGATCCTTTCTTTTTTTTTTTTTTTTTTTGTACGGTACTGGGGATTGAACTCAGGGGCATTCTACCTCCGAGCTACACCCCCAGCCCTATTTTTTATTCTTTATTTTGAAACCGAGTCTCACTAAGTTGCGGAGTGCCTCACTAGGTAGCTGAGGCTGGCCGCGAACCCGGCTCCTCCGGTCTCAGCCTCCCGAATGCTGGGATTACAAGCGTGCGCCACCACGCCCGGCTTGGATCCTTTCTTTTCTTTGTGTATAAAATTCTATTTTCAACACTGGAGCCCAGAGAATGGCTCATGACATGCAAGTTGGTTATAACTAAGGAAAGAGCAGAACCATAGAGACCAGATTATCATCTATATTGCATTGTTTATTGTGAACTTTATTATCTGGCCAAACAAATGTCTCTGAATTCCATCCAAGAGCTAATTAAACATAAGTTACTACATGCCACTCATTGTGCAAAGGGCTTCTGGGATACAAAGCTGAATAAGACCTTATTCATTGTTTCTGCCCTTGAGGACGTTAATAAAATTGTTTTTCCTTTTTGTTGGAGAGGTTGGGAGAGTCTGAGAATTCATTTCTGCTCCTTTTGATGGTGGAGAAAGTGGGGAGTCTCTTGATATCATGACTGAAGTTAGAGATCTAATGAAGAATCTAATTATAACACTATTGTATACTGAAATTTTTCTAAGAGAAAACATTTTAGTTACTCCTTTTTTTTTTTTTTTTTAAATGGGAATTGAATCCAGGAACATTCTGCCTGTGAGTTGCACTCTAGCCCTTTTTTGATTTTTGATTTTAAAATAGAGGCTCACTAAGTTTCTGAGGCTGGCCTTGAATCTATGATCCTCCTGTCTCAGCCTCCTAAGTACTGTGATTATAAGTGTGCACCACCATACCCAGCTTAGATACTCTTTTTACATTTTAATTTCAATTATGTTTAGGCTGAATTTATTCCTGTGTCATGGATTTTTGTGTCTTCAGTTTCTTCTGGGGTATCTTTTTCTTTTGTGCAATCTACTCTACTGGTTTAGAAACAGATTGCTCCTTCTTAGTGAGGATTATCTCAGTGTGGAAAGGGAGCTCACACATGGGTCAATCCGACTCTGTAACAGGAGGTGCATCATGGAAGCTTTGTTCCTCTAGGGATGCTCAATGACCAGAGAATCAACATGTAAACCCTAAAGTTCAGCGTTACTTTCTGCATTTTTAAGCCCATGCAGCAAAAATTCAACACTCTTACTGGGCCACCAATGACCCTGTGTCCAGCCCCATTGTTTGGCCTGGGCACAGCTATCAGTTCCATCATTGTAACATTGATTCTTTTTTTTTTTGGTACTGGAGATTGAACCCAGGGTTCATTCTATGTCTGAGCTATACCCTGAGCTCTCTTTATTTTCTGTTTTGAAACAGAATCTCACTAACTTGCTAAAGTAGGCCTCAAATCTGCAATCCTTCTCTCTCTGCCTTCTGAGTACTGGGAATCAGGCTCACACATTCCTCCTCCTCTTCTTCTTGTACTGGGGATTGAACCCAGGAGCATTCTAGCTCTGAGATACAATCCCAGCCTCATCCATTTTTTTTTTTTTAAATTTTGAAACAGGATCTCATTAAATTGCGAAGGCTCTCACTAAATTGCTGAGTCTGGCCTTGAACTTGTGATACTCCTATCTCAGCCCCTCCAAGTACCAGCATTATAGGCATATACCACCATATCCAGCTCATGAATTAATTCTTTAAAATGAAATTTTTCAATACTTGGTGGCTTTTGGTATATGCATGCCCTTGATAGGCTGGGCAGTTTCCTGAGTGTTCTTAAAGTGAGCAAGAAGATTTGAACCTCTTGATTTCCATGATTTTGTGGAGTTTTCTGTACAAGAGAGTAGCAAACCATTCTATAGGAATGTTGAGGTAGATTAGAAGTATATATGTTAGGTAGAAAAGAGGTATCGGGAAAATTCATAGAAATATAGTTTTTAGCCTTTTAAAAATCTGGAGAGTGTCGTCCACCCCTTAAAAAGAAGATTTTGGTTCAGCCCAAGAGAGACTACAGCCCAGCCCACCGCCCACTGGAGATGTACCCGCACGCACACCTGGAAAGAGGAGGAGCGAGACCTCACCTGGAGCTCAACCTATGAAAATCTTGTAAACTGAGAGTGAGGGGCTGGAAGATCCCCGCCCTCTCCTATACCCTCGGGAACCCACGTGTAGCTCGCTCTCTTGGAATCCTGCCCGGGACTGGAAACATGTCTTAAGCTTTTTGCACTTCCCCTCTTTTCCTACACCCCAGTTTTCCTCGCCCTGACCTGTTCCTGAATAAACCTGCCAGATGTTGCAGTTTGATATGTATTAAAATTCTTTTTTTACAATATCAACGAACCTGGATTATTTTTATTATTTTATTTTGGGGGTACAGTCCAGAAACCCCATGACAGGAAGAGGAAGCAGATTTTAGTTCTTACCGTATACACAAGAACTGGGTAACTGAGAGATGATAGATATGTTAATTTGCTTGATTGTAGTAAGCATTTCCTCTGTGTTGTAAACCATGAACACCATGTTGCAAATATTAAATGTATACAGCAAAAATAGTAAAGTTGGATAAAGCAGAGAGAGAAGTGGTAGGAAAGTTCAGGACTAACACAAGAGGCCAGGGGAGAGGTCAAGACAGGAATTAAAAGAAAACTATAAGAGCAGACTCTCTGGTAAAGAGACAATGGGGAGGGGGCAGAGTGCGGACTTCTAGGTCAGGGGCCATTTAACAATCTCTGATTCACACGAGAGCCAAGAGCTGAGAAGAGCTTTGCGGTGGGAAAACTGATGATGTTTCACAGCATAAACAAACAAGTTCTTAAGGAATGGGTTGCCAATCCTTCCAGAGAACTGGAAAACAGGAGCAGGCAGATCTGGAGAAACCCTCCCCTGGTGGTGAAGGGACCTGTTTCCTGGGAAGCAATGAGGATTGTATAGAAGGTTTGTCAGTAAACACATTTTTCAGGCTCAGCTAAAAACGTGTTTATTCAACACCTTCCATCTGAGGGCTTAGGAATGTTTTACACACATTTACATTCATAGCTTGCTTGTATTCCATGAGATAGGAATAAAATTGGAATGTCTTTGTGATCTGTTCCTTGTCCTGCAGTCCCTATGAATTTATTTCCCCCAAGAGAGAAGTAATACAGACTGAAAGGTTATGTTAACATTAGACAACAATAAAGAGAATGGAATTTGAGATTCTTTCTAATTCTGAGTTGCATAAAATGATAGGTCAGGGGAGGGATGGGTGAGATCTAAAATGTAGAGGAACCACACTTGTGTATGGGGACTCCTCAAGGTTATGCTGAAGGTTAATGAGATTGTATCTATTCTGCACTTTGCATTTCTTAGAAGTAGTACAGAGTATTTGTGCATAATTACTTCCGGACTAAACTGAAGTAATTTTTAAGAATTGGGATTCAAAGCCAAGCATATTTGGCATGACTGTAATCCCAGTACTTGAGAGGCTGAGATAGGAGGACCACAGGTTTGAGAGGTTTGAGGCCAACCTCAGCAACTTAGCGACTTAGCAACTTAGCAACTTACCAAGTTGCTGAGGGCCTTGCTAAAAAAAAATAAAATAAAATAGGGCTAGGGGCTTAGCTCAAGGAAGAATGCTCCAGGGTTCAATTCCCAGTACCAAAAAATATATAAATAAATAAAAATAAAAGGGTTGGAGGTGTAGCTCAGAGGTAGAATGGCCTTGGGCTCAATTCCCAGCACCAAAAAGAAAAGAGAGAGAGATTAAGTTGTTAAAATATATAAATACATGAGTCTAGAAAAATATACACAATTTTTTTTGCTTACATATGATTATTAACCTTCCTATCTATCATAAACATGTGTACTTCTTTTTGATGTTGTAAAAGCATTAAGAGAAAAATGAGCTTTTCAGGTAGAAAAATTGTCATGAAGGAAGAATACGTTTATATATATATTTTTTATTAACAAAGTGTCTTTCTTATATAAAGCCTAATTTCATATAGGAGAAACTTCTTGTATAAAAACACATTCCTGCACTGTCGGGACATCTGAGAGCAACAGATTGTGCCAGAACAGTGGGAGGTGGCAGATGGGGCAAACAGAGGGAGAGGAGAAGGAGGAAAATACAAACACGGAAGCTCAGCTGGCGGCAGCGGGCAAGCCAAGGGGGCCAAGTGCATGCCCGTAGGAGGCAATAATAAGGGCAGGAGCCTTCAGAGGCACTTGAGTTCAAACCCTTACTTTCTTTGAGGAAACTGCAGGCCCGAGGGTTAGGGGTTTTTGCCTAAAGTCACAGAGCTTGCTCTGAGTCTCAAGTGTCAACTCTCCTAATTCCCTGTCCAGCTGGGGTTCTTGTCCATCCTGTGAGTCTCCACTGGATCTCTACTCCCCTATCTGGGAATTAAGTATCAATCCTGAACTGTGCTCTTTTCTTTTTCTAAGGCAATTGGGAGGAATCAGGGGAAAAGTCCAAGAAACATGAAACTTTTCATTAAAGAACCCCTACAACCTCTATCTTCATCAATAAGTCTACTTACTATCGCACCTACCCTATAAATTACAAAACTCCCCCAAACGGAAGATGGCGCTTCCACATAGCATCCTCTTCCTCCATTTTTCTTGAGTTTAATGTTCCAGTCCCTTAGCAAGCTCTCATTTTAATCTCATTTTGTTGATCATCTAGGTTTAATCTTGAACTCTTAAAAATTGCATATATGATCTTGAGCTAGTTACTTAATACCATTGTACCTAATTTCCCTGCCTGCAAAAGATGATACAATAGTAATGTCCTCCTGTTTTAGTTTGTGCTGTTATAACAAAAATGTCATAAGCTGGGTGCTAGTAAGCAACAGAAAGTTTTTTCCCCCACAGTTCTGGAGGTAGGAAGTCTGCAATTAGTATGCTAGCTCTTCAGAAAGAGGCAAGAGAGCTCTCTGGGGGTCCCTTGTATAAGGGCACTAACTCCACTCATAAAGGCTTCACCCTGAGGACCTAATTTCATTCCAAAGGTTTCACTTTGAAAATAGCAGCTGAACATGGTGGCACATGCTTCTAATCCCAGTACTTGGGAGGCTGAGACCGGAGGATCTGGGTTCACGGACAGCCTCAGCTACCTAGTGAGGCCCTCTGCAACTTAGTGAGACCCTATTTCAAAATAAAGAATAAAAAATAGGACTGGAGGTGTAGCTCAGAGGTAGAATGCCCCTGGGGTCCATCCCCACTACTGCAAAATAATAATAATAATAATAATAATAATAATAATAATAATAATAATAACAACACATTGGGGTTTAGCATTCAACATAAATTTTGGAAGGGATGCACACATTTAGTCCATTCACCTGCCGTGGTGATTGAGAGTAGTAAATGTTTTTGTTTTGCTTTATGGTACTGGGGATTGAACACAGGGCCTCGCACATGCTAGACAAGCGTTATACCACTGAGCTACACCTCTGGCCCTTAAAAAAATATTTTGAGACAGGGTCTTGCTAAGTTGCCCAGACTGGCCTTGAACTTGAGATCTTCTTGCCTCAGCTTCCAGAATCACTGGGATTAGAGACATATGCCACCATGCCCCAGATATTAGGTGGTTTTAACTCAAGGAAAATGCTTACAACAAATCTGACACTTAGAATGCTCAGTATTAGTAATGATGATGATGGTGGTGATGGTTTTTACTATTTCAATTCTAACTCTTTGAATGCTTTCTTGCCTCTGCCACAACTGGACAATTCAGCTTCACAACTCGGCTTCTCTGGAAACTTTTCAGATCCTCTCAGGTCAACTTGGATAACTTGTTTTATGTTTCTTTGAACCTGTACATGCATCCATAAGAGTAGTTATTCTGAGCAGTACAACAGAAAAAAAATAAATTTAAGTCACTTCTGTTAAAGGATTTTCACTGAATTCCTCTCTCTCTCTCTCTCTCTCTCTCTCTCTCTCTCTCTCTCTCTCTATCTATCTATCTATCTCTATTTTTTGTGGTACTAGAGATTGAACCCAGGGGCATTCTACCTCTGAGTTACACTTCCAGCCCTTTTTAGTTTTTGTTTTGAAATAGGGTCTCACTAGGTTGTTAATCAGCTTGCTAAGTTGCTAAGGCTGGTCTCAAACCTATGATCCTTTCCTTCTCTCTCAGCTTCCCTTGCCCAGCTGCCTATTCTCTTTTAAAGAAGCTCAGGGTGAGAATTTCAAAACCACCCAACAGATTTCCTGAGCTGCTAAAGGGTGGAGGTCAATTGCTTAACAGTCTTTTTAATTAAAGGGTCCCTGAATGTGCAAAAGTAGACCCTGATACAGGCAGTAATGTTTGTGATGGCAGAGAAGGGTTAAAAAGTTATATGCTTTACATTTGATAGTTAAACATAAGCATGAACATGAGGAGAGGAGCCTGTCTACAAGAGTCCAGGATAAGGAGGGATCTGAGCAGCATTATAGCATAAGACACAAATATGTATATGAATAAATGTCATGTATTAGTGATGTGTTCCTTAGAATGAAGACAGGTATGAGTCCTATGGCTGGATTGATATTGTTAAATGCTGGGTCCCCAATTATCCATAATATACCTATTGATAAGACAAAGCCAAATTTATTGCTTACCATGGAAAGGAAATTCACCACCTCTATGGAGCTTTGTTATTATCTCCATGAAAGGAAAACAAGGCAGAATTTATTAAGAATTGTAAGCCGGGCATGGTGGCACACATCTGTAATCCCAGTACTTGGGAGGCTGAGACAGGAGGATTGCAGGAGGTTTGAGGCTAACCTCAGCAACATAGCAAGACCCTCATCAACTTAGCAAGGCTTTGTTTCAAAACAAAAAATAATAAAGGGCTAGGGGGTGTAGCTTGTAGGTAGAACACCCATGGGTATAATCCCCAGCAGTCCCCCCAAAAAGAAAAAAAAAACCAGGATTGTAAGTTTGGTTCTATGTGAGGTTCACACATGATAGTGAAAAGATCTATAAGTTGAACTAATTCTGTCACAGGTTTCACTCAAAAAGAAAGATTTTACTTGGGGGACACAGATAGGGTAGGCATGAAAGGCTTTATTGGGTAAGTTCCACAGGAGGGTCACTGTGTCTGCTGGTCCAGGAGTGGAAAAGAAGGAAGAAGGAGAAAAGGAGAAGGGGCAACTCTGCTGCATGGTGAGGTTTTAATACTGTCCAGAAATCCCACCCCTGCTCCTGCATAGTAATTTGGGGTGGTCACTGCTTAGTGTGACTGAATTAAATTCACCTTGTCAGGTTTTCCTCTGATAGCTAAAGCTGCTAAAGCTGGCTTCAAGTCTCTAATCACAGCTGGGTGGGGCAATCCCCATCTCTTGTCAAGAGGGCTCCTTCCTGTCTCATTTCTTGCCCTGTCCTGCTGATAACTACCTAACAGTTCTGCTCAAGTAGGAACTCCATTATAGGTTGCTAGGAAACCTGTAAGCTATCCTCAGAATTATTGACAGGTGGGAGGAGACCCAAGGATGAGCATATGGAATAGGATTTGAACCACTTAATCTTCAGTATTTGATTGTAAGTCTTCCACCTCTTTACTGACAAAGGTCAACAATGGCCCGGTAGCTACCATACCCAGAACGCTCTGTTCAGGGTTCCTCTAATTGCTACCCTGTTCTTGCTCTGTCCAGCTCAACAACTTAGAGAAACCCTATTTAATAAATAAATAAATAAATAAATAAGCAAATAAATAAGGCTGGAGTGTGGCTCAGAAGTAGACTGCTCATGAGTTCAATCCCCAGTGACACACACACACACACACACACACACACACACTAAAGATTATAAAATTCATGTTATGTATATTTTACCACAACTATCACTGCTTAAAGAACAGTGCCATAAGACATGTAATAAAAACAACTAGCAGTCTCCCTCCAACATACTTTTCTGTCTTTTAGTTCTATTCCCTAGAGGTGATCACTTTTTACTGTCCTTTCTTCTGGCAGTCACCTCTGTACTTCTAAATAAGTATAATTCTGATTCTTGACATTTCTTTTTGGTAGTATCTACTTATTTCTTGTTATCCAAACGAGGACTTGGCTCATACTGTCCTTTTATGACCCATTTTCTCAATATTACTTCTCTGTGTGCTTTGACTGTTCATGTTGAAACATGTATTCCTCTCCTAAGGGATGGGCATCCTGACTTGTTGAGGTGCCCACCAGCCCCAGGTGCCCACCAAGGGGATGTAGTCCAGGCTACTTGTTTCTTTCTGAGAATGGGGCTGCAACACTATCTTGAGTATGGACTCACTGGTCTGAGGCCCAAGTAGGATGCCAAGCTCCAAGCAGTTCTCTTTCATGACTGGGCTGAAATCTGTATATCCCCAAGTGCTACTTCTGGCTGGGGTCCAACAGATTGATCTCTTAAACTCTAATATCGCTGCCTGTATGACTTCAATGGGTCCTACTGCCTAGAAATGTCTACTGCTGTGGTCCACATGCCAGAAGGAGTCTCCATGGAGATGGACAGTAGACAGAATCAAGGGGAAGCTGGCAGGTCTCTTCGTGCCCTTTAATTAGGTTTATTGCTTATCCAGCCCTTGGTTCCCCAGCGCTTTCTGCCTTCCTTTCAGACTATGACAGTGAAGTTCCAAAAGGGCTCATAGCCAAGACTTTCTATGTTTATGACAAGGCAACTTTTGGAACTAAGCCAAAATAAAGCAAAACAAAACATCCTTCTTTTCCGAAGATCCAGAGGGAAAACTGAGAACTGTGTGCTGAACATTGGGTTCCTGGAGGAAGTAGTTGACAAAGCAGACAAAAACAGGCATCTGCAAGAAAAAAAATGGGCAAAAATTTTGGATTTGGATACATTCCTCTAACCATTGTGAGCTTTCATTTTTACTTTTCAAAAATAGTGATAATAATGACATCTGCTATACTTTCCTCACAGGATAAAGAGCAAATGAAATGATATATGTGAACATATTGTAGTAGTTTGTAAAGCTAAGTCCCAAATGTCAGAAGGCAAGAGATTCAAGTATATTTTTTTCATTGCAAGCCTCCTTCTTGCTAACAATAAAAGCAGTCTCCATCAGTTTGGGGTTCTCTTTCACCCTTCCCCTTGTTTGCACCCGAGTTCCTTGATTTATATAATAAAATGCATTTGATATCTGGCTTATGTTATTTATTTAACAAATATCTGAAGACTTACCATGTACAAGGAACTTCAGTATAAAGAAAAAGATTTGTTCTTTTACGAAGAAGTATAGAGTCCAATGCTTTGCTCTCCCCTTTTTTTTTGTTTTTCTTGGTGGTGATTTTTTATTTTTTGATTTCGCTCTATCTCAAATCTTTTTTAGTTCATCAAGACATATGAATTCCTCTTATAGAAAACTTCAAATGACTTATCATGCAGGCTGTGCACTTCATAACATCATACTTATATGAGTGGGGCTGCAGTACATAAAGCTTTATCACTGGATGTAGTTGGTCTGTTTGAGACCTATTTTGTTGTTTTAATGTTCATTATATCCCTTTATGTATTCCAGCAAAGATGAAATATTTTGGAACATATAAGAAAATTTCAAAAATATGCTTATGATTTATTAAGGCTGCTGATGTAGAGAAAGGAATATACATTAACCAAGTCACATAGGAATGCTCTTTGCAGGCAGGTCTTCAATTTTAATGATTCCCTATGACTAGTGAGTGGCTTGTGTTCTAGGATTGACATTTAATATTCAACAAATGTACACTGAATACATGCATGAGTAAAAACAGGATGAGAAGGGAGGTGATCTGAAATTCATATTGCTTAACCTTGTTATTTGATAGTGCTGGTTTTAAGTAATTCATTCTAAGCCTGCTGCACCTTCTCTGCCCACTCCCACGCCTCATCCACCACTAATGAAGATTGGCTCATTTTCAAGGTTCCTTCTCAAAGTTTATTGTCTGGGACACAGTAATATCTCAGTCTCTTTCTGATCTGTTTTGCAGGCTGGACCACCTGCATGGAACACCTGCCTGGCTACTGCTCCCCAGACTGCCCGGCCCATTCTTCAGAGACCTCTTGGAATTCTGCTACTCCAGCTGGGTGAATGGCCTATGGTGGCATTCCAGAAAGGGAAGGGTCCTGGGGGATGGTCAGGAGACATTAATTTAATGCCTGAGATGAGTAGGGAGAGGTACCCTGGGGATTTGAGGGAATGGAAGAACACTGGGGTAGGGGGCAAGTCAGTGATGTCTTTAAGCTGAACAAGAGGCTATGTAACCCAAGGATGACTGAGAATTTCCTGTAAGTACTTCATGAAAATGCTTTAATCATCTGGGTGACTATCTCCTTCACCTCTCATATTTGAAAAACAGAAGCCTGGCTCCAGCTGTTCTCTCTCTTTTTCTTGTCTTTTATGATCTCAGCAGCTTTCTAGTTTGTATACATGGTGTGTCACTATCTGGATAAGCATCTCTAGCGGTCCTCCACCCCCTGAAGGCCATGCATAGTGTTTTTGTGCCTCTGATGAGCCTGGCATTCCTAACTAGTGTGTCTTCATCTTCCTTTGGGAAGTCGTGTGGCTGCCAGTTTCCACGGTGAAGTGGAAGCCACCTCGCTGCCTCTCTCCATGCTGTTCACTTGGAAACATTCTCTTCTCATTTCTCCAGTTGCTAAGTTTTTTCTGTCCTTAAAAATTCCTTTCAAGCTGGGCATGGTGGCACACACCTGTAAACCTAATACTTGGGAGACCAAGACAGGAGGATCTCAGGTTTGAGAGCAGGCTCAGCAACTTAGCAAGACTCTCAGCAACCGAGGAAGCTCTGTTTCAAAACAAAAAATATAAAATAAAATAAAAAGGGCTGTAGATGTAGCTCAGAGGTAGAATGCCCCTGGGCTCAATCTATGGTACCACAAACAAACAAACAAATAAAAAACTCCTTTCAAGACTTGACTACCCCGCAAATCTTGGTGGCCTATTTTCTAGGCTGGGCCATCTGCTTGGAACACCTTCAAAACAATCATCCCTGAACCTCGAGTGCTTTATTACCTAGGTGTTGACAACAGTTGCACTGACTTCCAAATATTTTGAGTAAAAAGCTTTTACTGTCCTTATAATAAGAGTACCATATACTTATTTTAGAAAAATTACAAAATGAAGACAGGCGAAGAGAAGAAAATTACAGTCTATCTCATGGAAAAACATTTCATGGGTTACCCACAAAATAGTATCATCCTCAGTATTTTGATTAGAAAAATCACAATGAGCCAGGTACAGTGGTACACACCTGTAATCCCAGGACTTGGGAGGCTTAGAGAAGAGGATTGCAGGTTCCAGGCCAGTGCACAGTAACTTAGTGAGACCCTTTTTCAAAATTAAAAAAAAAAAAAAAATGCCAGGTGTGGTGGCACATGGTTGTAATCCCAGTACATGGGAGGCTGGGACTGAAAGATCCGGGTTTGTGGCCAGCCTCAGTTACTTAGTGAGGCCCTCTGCAACTTAGTGAGACCCTGTTTCAAAATAAAGAATAAAAATAGGGCTGGGGGTGTAGCTCGTAGGTAAAATGCTCCTGGGTTAAATCCCCAATACTTTAAAATAAATAAATAAAATAAAATAAGGCTGGGGATATATCTCTGAGGTAGAGCAATCCTGGAACCCTGGGTTCAAACCCCAGTACTGTGCTTCAAAAAATTACAAAATGCACATAAAGATACTATGATATCAATAATACTTTAAAACAAATTTATCATTTATTGTCATGACAATATTATATACTTTTGCCAAATAATAGTTTGCATATGACAGAGTATCTTGCCTGAATTTCATTTTGAGTTTCATAACACCTAATCTTTAAGAGTCTTGTGTCCTGTATGTGTTCTGAGTAGACAAGTTTCATTTTTATGTAATATCAAGTCACTGAACTAGAGATAGACTTAAAAAAAAAACTAGGCAAGCATTTAAATATATATTAAATATTAATCATCTATTATATACATAATCATGAATAGGTTTACAAATTTTTATGGTCCATATAATGTGTTATATATATATGTGTGCTTGTCAGTTTTTTGTTGCTATAATGAAATACCTGAGAGTTAACTTTATAAAAAGAGGTTCATGTAGCTCACAATTTTGGATGTTCAAGGGCATAGGACCTATATTGACTCAGTTCTGCTGGGGACCCTTTTGACTATATTAGATCACAGTGGATGGTAATTGCTGGGGCATGTGCAGAATCAAAAGATAGAAATTCAGAGAGCTACTGGGTGGGGCAAGGCTCTGACTTGTACAACAATCTTCTCTTGAGAACTACCAAGGTGTTCTATGCTAAATATCTTTTTGTGTGCATGTGTGGTGCTGAGAATTAAACCCAGGGCAGTCTACCTGCAAGCCACACACAAACCATATTTTATTTAGAAACAGGGTCTTGCTAAGTTGCTGTTGTTGAGGCTGGGTTTGAATCAGCGATTCTCTTGTTTCTTCCTTCCAATTACTGGGATTACAGGCACGCACCACCAAGTCCAGCCACTTGACAAATATCTTGATCCTTTCTAAGAGCAGGGCCCCCAGTGAACCAAGGTACTCCTACTAGGTCCCACCTCTTAAATATTCTGCAGTACTTCCAATACTACCATCCTGGGGACCCAGCTCATAACACATGGATCTCTGGGTGACAAACCATATCTGAACCCTAACAATATGTCATTCTTTATGTAATCTGTGTAAAAGTTATGTGGTTGAACTACCAGCTGTTTCCTAGCTGGTCAATAGATGTGTTAAAATCACACAGTTATTCAAATTATCGACTTTTTTCAATGTCTAGCAGTAGAATAGCAGAAGACAATTGTTTAAAAATTAATATTTTTTAAAGGAATATCTTACATACTCAAAGGTATTTGTTCTCTTTCCCTCTGTCCTGGCAAGATGAGTGGTGCTATTAGAAATGTCCCTTTTTGGTAATATTGGGCCTATAGTCAGCATAATATCTCCATCATGACCCTCTGGTGACAGGCTGCAGGTGCACTCACCTATCAGGGCCATCTGAGGCATTAAAAGAGCAGAGATATGAGAAAAACAGGCACCATGACTCTAAATTTTTTTCCTTGGAGTGAAGAGCATTTCCAGTGGAATAGCAAATATGGGGCTTCAGTGGAAATTCAGACCACATTTCCAATTTATGGGGATTTGAAAATCATAACTACACTACCAAAAGTGAATGCATGTAGCCCAAGATTCACCAGGTTTGGCTGCTTTTTGGAGTTAGGCAGACTAATTTGAATATGATCAGGATAATAGTATAGTTCTGATTATTAAAATAAAAATCTTCTATAATAGCAACCTAGAGTATTCCCTTCTAGTGCCTACTGGGTTGTTGATTACAGTAGAGTGAGCAAGCGAGAAACTCAGGGAAGATGAATGAGAAATAGTGATCTTGGCTCGGGGGAGGTCATCTGTAAGGCAGATAATAGAGAGTCCAAGCTAATCCTTCATAGAGCTGCCTCATTCTGGGTTTTGCCATTGCAAAAATTGCTCAACAGGATTATTCACTTTTAAAGGCCCATGAATATATTCAATCTATGTAGTTACATGAATACTCTAAGGGATAACTTACTAAATTGTTAAGTGCTTATGCCAGAAAAAACAATAATGAAGCTGCTAAAAGCCCTTACCATTCTAGTAAATAGCATATGTGTATGTTCAGAAGAGCTATTTAATCAAAGCTGATTTATATATTTTAGTAGAAATAATTATTGGGTTTTTGAGACAAATGAGGAGACAATGTGAGACCACCAAAAACAAGCTATTCTATCCTAGAAAATTCCTCCTGCCCTGAATTTGGTTCTCTTGGGTAACTCAGTATCTCTAAAAGTTTTCCATAGAAAATTACTTCTACAATGGAAAGTGCTCTTTAAAAAATATTTCCTTAATCAAACAGACTTGGGAAATGGTTCATAGTACATTCCTGTTTAGGAAATATACAATGCACATGAGCATGGTAGCTCACTTCCCAAATTTACATGATGGGATAATATTAAAAATATTTTTAGCCAGGCATGATGGTGTACACCTGTAATCCCAGCTACTCTGGATGTGGAAGCAGGAGAATTGCAAGTTCGAGACTAGCCTGGACAACTTAGTGAGACTCTGTCTAAAAATAAAAAAATAAAAAGGTCTGGGGTTGTAGCTCAGTGGTAGAGCACCCCTGAGTTCAATCTCCATTATCACAGACCAAAAAAAAGTGTATTTATGTATATAGATTTAGACTTTTTTCACACATATAAATATTATTGCTCCAGTTTTCCCATCTTTCAAAACAATGAGTTTTTTTGCACTTTAGGGAAAGGGTGGAGGAAAGTAGAGAGATAAAGATATTATTCAGTTTTGACTGTTGAGATAACATTTTGAGTCAGACGTGGGTGGCTCACCCCTGTAATCCTAGTATTTTGGAGGCTGAGACAGGAGGATTGGAGGTTTGAGGCCTGCAACTAATTAATAGCACTGCGGTTCAAATTCATGGGCACTCTACCTCTGAGCTACATTCCCAACCCTATTTTATTTTGAAACAGAGTATACTAAGTTGCAGAAGGCTTGCTAAATTGCTGAGGCTGGCCACAAACCTGCAATCCTCCTGTCTCATCTTTCCATGTACTAAGATTATAGGTGTGTGTCACCATACCTGGCTCAGCCTCAGCAATTTAGGGAGATCCTGTTTATAATAAAAATAAGAAGAGCTGTGTAGCTTGGAGGTAGAATACCCCTAGGTTCAATCCCTAGTACCAGAAATAAATAAAAAAAAATAAATATGAAATTTACTTTTGGTTCCAGGAAGAAAATAGTCATGAGCATCAGGCTTTGTGGAAAGTTGGGATTATTTTACATTATAGGTAGAGACATCTAAAAGATAATGTAAGGTAGTCCTTGCTTAAGGAAAGAAGGCTGGACCCTTGTGGATGGAGGAATGAGAAGAAGATAGTAGTCTTAGAGGAAGAACCACCCAGAGCTTGGAGGCCAAGTTAAGAAGGGCCAGGGAGAAGAAATAAAAGCCTTAAAGACTTGGACATGTGCTGTTAATAGACTGTTATTACACTTTCCATCCC
The DNA here is from genome assembly GCA_004027655.1 of Graphiurus murinus. Lineage (NCBI taxonomy): Eukaryota > Metazoa > Chordata > Mammalia > Rodentia > Gliridae > Graphiurus > Graphiurus murinus. The sequence continues at coordinate 32,959 of PVLC010016934.1, forward strand.
CAGTCCTCCCAAGGAACTTAGCGGAGGGAAGCATATGAAAAAATTATATTGGAAAGAAATTCACATGGTCATACATATGTCCGATGTCTTCACCTTTAGGCTGAGGTCTTGTGGCAGAGGATTGCTAGGCAGGTGGTGAAGACAAGTCAAAGCAGAGGGTCTTTTGCCCCATTTTTCCAGTCCAAACTCTGGGAGAGCATCACCAGACTAACTGCCCACTGGAGGCATGGCCTCAGAGGATAAATGACAGTGTGGAGTTTTGGGGATAGACCAAAAGACTAACTTGTTATCTGTGAACCTCCTATAGTTCCCAATAGCATGAAAAGGTCCTAGGAGTTTCTCTAAGACCTGAAGGAGAGGAGGAAAGCAGATGGGTAGAGAGGCTACAGGCCTCCTGCTGAGGCTCAGGGAGAGTCACCACTGCAGAAAGTGACCTATCTCAGAGGCCAAGGGAGGAGACTCCCTAGCAGGAGGCCCTACTGAGGATGTGACAGGGATCACAGAGTTATGTTGACACTAATGAGACTAAGCTGGGGCTGACCCAGCAAAAAAAGATCCCCTAGTCCTGCCTAAGTCAAAAGCCCAGGCCTTGCATTGACCGAATGAAAGTGTCCTCAGTGGCTATTAGCAGGCAGATTAGTGAGCAGGCAGACAAGGAACATCCAGGAGATCAGAGAAATCAGTAGTAGAACTTCTTGTGGTTCTCGGCATGGAAAGGGTGGTGTGCTGGTAAACGTTTAACCAGCTCTTATTACAGCATGTGACAACTTCTATGGTGAAAATATTCACATCTTGTCTGACCTCAGGCTACCGACGTGATGACACTGAGCACAGGATGGCATGGGATGTGTGTAATTGTCTCAGATTTCATGTAAATCCCAGTATTTCACATAACTTACACCTGGATGCCAAGTGAAGGAGGGACAAGGGAGGAAATAAAAGCCTGCAAGACTGAGCTGTGTGCTGTTAATAGACTGTTATTACTCTTTCCATACCCACGCTTCTCTACAAAATTAGTCAAGGGAAAGCATATGAAAGTTATATTTAAAAAATCCATATTTTCTTTGCATGTCTGTATGTTAAAGTGCACAAATATTCTACCTCTCTGGGTTATCACTTTATGTATTACTATCCTACTCTTCAGTTATCCTTCATTGGTTTTTCTTTTAAAATCTTCTAGCCAGGTGTGGTGGCACTTACCTGTAATCTCACTACTTGGGAAGCTGAGACAGAAGGATTGATGGTTTGTAGCTAGCCTTAGCAACTTAGCAAGGTCTTCAGCAACTTAGACACTGTTTCAAAATAAAAACTAAAAGAGGGCTGAGAATATATCTTGGAGGTAGAATGCCCCTGGGTTCAATTTCCAGTAAAAAATCCTCTCTTTCTCAATCTCTCTCTCTCTCTCTCTCTCTCTCTCTCTCTCTCTCCCTCCCTTCTAAATGTTCTAAAATTTGGCCCAGGGTTTCTTTCCCTTTTTTGTTCTCCTTTGGTTCTTTATTATTGAAATTCAATAATATATTGTATTTCTTTTAGATTTGTGAGCCTGTTTCTCCAGTCTGATACCACCGATGGATGACATTCAGCCAAATTACCTCTTACACATTTCCTTCTGGTTCTCTGTCTTCCAAAAGAAACCCAATAGCTTCAGTACTAACCTACTATTTTTGTCACTCTCGAATCAGTCCCCACTTCCCCATCTTGATTTTCCACTCTTCTTGGAATCATCTGTGTTTCTTCCTTTCACACTCACTTGCTTCTAAGCAAAGCGGCTGCCACATTTTACCCTTATTTTCCATTCCCACTGCCACAGCTCCAGTTTAAACATTCATGACCCCACATCTACATAATCATAATAGACTCTGTGTATATTGATTTTCATTTTATTTTAAAATGTATCTTTTGTAAATAATTAAAATAGTTTATCATAAAAATAGAAAATACGGTCATCCCTCAGAATCTGTGGGGAATTGGTTCCAGCAATCTCCTGAGGGTACCACAATCCATGAATGCTACAGTCTCTTATCTAAAATGGCACAATATTTTCATATAGCTCACACACATTCTTCTGTATTTAAAAAATCATCTCTGGATGTAGTCTTCTTCTTCTTCTTCTTCTTCTTCTTCTTCTTCTTCTTCTTCTTCTTCTCCTCCTCCTCCTCCTCCTCCTCCTCCTCCTC
>PVLC010016935.1:0-34636 GCA_004027655.1 Graphiurus murinus
GAAATTATCAATAGAATTAAAAATTAAGATAATATACAAGTGAAAATTTATAAGAGGAAAAACCAGTGACTCTGTACTCAAGAGAAAATATGTACAAAAGCCACAAATTAATCACCCCTTCCCAAGATGGACCTTATATTAGTTTCCTATTTGTGCATAGCAAATTGCCACAAACTTAGCTTAAAACAACATATCTTTATTATCCCACATTGTTCATGTACTAGGATTCTAAGCACAGCTTAGCTGTGTCTTACACTCATAGACTCATAAATCTGCAAAAAGTTAAGGTGTTAGATGAGCTGCTTTCTTGTATGGAGAATGGACTCTGGAAGATTCTATTCAGATCTATTTACATTTATTTTCCTGTGTTTGCAGCACTGGGGTCTCTAGGACCTTAGTGGGTGTTAGCTGATTGTACTTTCCTGCTACAAAGCTTTTTTCTATAGACATTTCCACCATATCTCTCTCTAGCTCTTTAAGGCCAGCAAGAGAGTAGCAGTTTGGCAAGACAAAGTCATACACGTATTTTAATAAAATCATGGGGTGACATTTCATCACCTTTGCTGTATTGTGTTAGAAGCCAGTCACAGTTCTGTCTACATACAGTGGGATGGTATTATATCAGAGGTGACTCGTGATGATTACATTAGAATGTGTCCATTCATAGTTTAGGTTTACTCATGTATCTTTGGATTTAAATAATTGCAATACTAAATTTTGTTGGATAACATGGAAAAATTAATAGTATTCACTCAGGATAATTCTTCACAGATCTTTTGAGTACATTACTTGTAAGTAGTATGAATCTCCAAATGTATTAAAGAAGTACTCAGAATTATGAGAAAGGTAAATATGTAATCTTTATCATAATCATTTGTATCATGATTGATATATGCATTAGATTAGGAAGTTCAGTAGTACAAACCACTCTGGAGCTTTGATGAGACCTGCAATAAGCGTACAATAACAGAATAGATATTAATTGGGAATGACAGAAAAATTAGCAACTAAGTATAGAACAAGGTCTTAACTTTTTACTGAACTGGAAACATGAATGTCCTCTATAGCCTTGGAATAGTGCTATTTTTCTTAGTGCAGAATTGAGAAGTAGAAAATATTTAGCCGGATAGATTAAAAGGTAGAGTATGATAAAGACATGTAATACATGTAAACAAAATAAAAATAAGAAAGAAGAGCTGATTTGGAAGATATTTAAGAGATAATTGTTAACAGAAACTGGTTACTAATTAGTATCTGCCAAAGGAAACAAATTTTGCCTGAACTACACTGTTTAATAAGTTATTTGCAGTAGTACATATGGCTAAACACATTTAAATTTATGTTAATTAATATTAAATAAATTTTAAAATTCAGTTCTGCAATAATATTAGCCAGTTCTTGTGTTCAGTACTCTCGTGTGGCTAGTGGGTATGATATTGGAAAACATAGATGAGAAAATATTTTTTTTCTTTATGGGAAGGTCTTTCTTTTTTGTTTGTTTGTTTGTTTTTTGTTTGGTTTTTTTTTTGCCTCACCAGGTAGCTGAGGCTGGCTGTGAACCTGGATCCTCCAGTCTCAGCCTCCCAAATGCTGGGATTACAAGTGTGCGCCACCACACCCGGCAGTTATGGGAAGGTCTTTTGAACAGCAGTAATGCAGAGTGAATCCAAGATATCTAATGTGGTTTATGTGTGTTTGTTGGACAAAGCACATGAAATAAAGCCAATTGGGAAACTGACTCGTGAGATGAATTTCAGGTGTGTTGTATTTGAATTACATTCAGATATATGAGTGTTTCCATGGCTCTTTTGCTTTTACCAATATTTCTTCAAGAACATGCTTGTTCAAATATCTTTATACTGAGATGTAAAAATTGCAGGCTAAATTCCTAAGTGAATATTTGTTATATACAAGAATATGTACATTTGCAATTCATAATAGTTTCCAAGTTTTCTTCTTTTTTATATTAACTAATCATATGATGAATAGTATTTCCCATAACTAGCATAAACTATGATATTTAAAAATTAATGATTTTTAATCCAAGTATAAAGTTGAATATTTTAATTGAATGTATCTAATTCTGAGTAAGGTTAAACAACTCTTCATGTACTTATAAGTTAATCTTATATTTTTTAGGACTGTCTTTTTCATATTTCAAGTTTCTTATCTTTTTCTATCTTTCTTACTGATGTGTATTTTAACATGTTAGAATATATTCTTAATTATGAAGTTGTATGATATGCTAAAAATATTTTTCTTAGTTTTTCACTGTCTGAGAAACTTATAGTCAAATTATAATTCCTTTAAAATACTGTTAAATTTATCAGTATTTCCTTTATGATTTCTAGAATCCATTTCTTATTTACATAAAGATCACTCATTTTTCATTTTATTATCTCTGTAGTTTTATGTTAAAATACTTGATCCATAAGCCACATGAGTGGTGGCACATGCTTGTAATCCCAGTACTTATGAGGCTGAGACAGGAGGATCGCAGGTTCATGGCCAGCCTCAGCTACTTAGTGAGGCCCTCCTTAACTTAGTGAGACACTGTTTCAAAATAAAGAATAAAAAAATAGGGCTGGGAGTGTAGCTCGGGGGTAGAATGCCCCTGGTTTCCATCCCCATTACCACAAAATAAAATAATTAATTAAAAATACTTGATTTATAAATGTACTTTATAATAAAATTATTTTAATATAAGAACTGGGAGAACTTCAAAAATGTGGCTCTATTGTATATAGAAAAATAGAGAGTATGATGATGCTTTCATGGTTTTTATTTAGTTGTTATTCTTATTTTAAGTGAATAAAAATATCCCAGGCTTTGTATGTTTATATGCAAAGGATAAATAATATAATCCTATAGTATAATTCCAGAAAAGTAATGAAAAGGTCAAAATACACACCTTTTTCAGTAATTGAATGATTGACCTATGAACAGCAATAAGTCAAAAACAAAATAATGGTAGTTTATTTGTTTGTTTGTTTTTTTAATAAAGCAGAATTTTCATGCTTTCCTATAATATGTGGTCAACCCTAAAAGAAGCTAACCTTAAGAGAATTAACTGATAAAAGGTCCATAACTGGATCAGTTTGACTGAAACGAATCATTGAGAAATTGAAAGATAAATCTGAGTTTCAGCTATTGGAGGAATAGCTAAAATAGCAATAAGACAAACATTAGAAAATTACTCATACATTAGAAAATTACTCATTTAAAGTTGCTCATATAATTTGCCCTTAAAGATAAGTAGAAACTAATAACCAGGAATGAAGCAGAAACTAGGCTTGTAATATCACCATATGCGGCAAATCTAGCTGTAAACTACATTCAAGTGTTTTATTTCCAATAAACTTATTGTATGAGATTCCCAGAGTCCACAAGTGTGGATTGATGGAGAAGAGGTAATCCAGGAGTCAGTGTCAATGAGACTGAACTCCTAGCTTATGACACTTACTTGTACATTCTAGCCTTACCCAAATTCATTCCTTTATATATTATTTCTAATTGATGACAGATTGCTGCTGCACATATTCAAACCTCATGAACTGATGGGACAGACTTGTAAAACTAAGACTGCATGGTCATCTGATGTTTCCTTCTCCTTGTTCTCTTTCAAGGACTAATTGTCAGCCAGAAGTTATTTCTCAGAATAAGTAAATTTACTTTCAGAAGAGGACAATGATTTGCTCTCAAATCCTAAAGGTGGTGTTTGTGATTCTTCTACTGGTGTTTGTCAGAATGGTCTACACAACATCTCTATTTTCCACAAATACTTTTAGTATCACTGGGTCTCCTGAATCATTAGGCCCATGTAGTAGAGCAGCTGATACTCCAGCCTGTACTTATGGCAAAGCCACTTCTTGCTATGGCTCTCCTTAGAAATAGGCAGCCTTAATATGAGGTCTGGAAAAAATGTCCAAGAAGCACACTAAATGTGGCATATGTTGTCTCTATCTTGAAAGCACTGGTAAGAGTTGACCTTTTATACTTTCTTTATTGAAGTGTAAGGTGTAGAAACATACTGTTAACTTACCAGAGAAATCTTCACTGACCCTAGACTACCAAATACACAGAACTTCAATGAAGGGGCAAAGCTGTTTTGTTTTTGTTTTTTTTGAGTGAAATTATTATCTTTCAGATTTCCATTAGCATTTGTCTTACAGACATATCTCATAATAAATGCTACCATTACTTGCCAGATCAAATCAACCAAAAGTTATCATTGTAGTAGAACAGCATGGTGTTTTATGGGATATCATGAGGATCAAGCTCTCTGCAGATTAAATAACATCTAAAAAAATAAATTGATATAGCCCTGAGACAAGACTATGAAGGCTATTATTTGTCTTGCCAGATCAAAACAACCAACTAGGGCTGATAATATGGTCCAATGGTAGAGTACTTACTTAGAATGTGTGTTATCCTTGTACCTTTTAAAAAGTTATTTAAGTTATATAACCATTTTCATTTCTATAATCAGTTACAATGTATTTCTTGTTATTATTGTGTATAATTCTACTTCTTGTATACTTATTAAAAACAGCAGCACCACTGATCAATCATACCAAACTATAGTCAAGTTCAAATTTCTTATCAATATGAAAATATGCAAATGAAAAGCTAAGTGTAGAAATGTTATTCAAATTATTTATAATTTTCATGATTGAATAATGCAACATAGTCATCCTAAATAGTGTTACCTCCTTTATTATGATATCAAATTTAAGACTTCACAAACTTATTATCTTAAGCCTCTATTTCTAGTATAATCCTGTGGCTGTAGAACACCTACTTGAATTTTCAGGATTGCAATTTATATGTTCTCCCAAAGGATTTAGGATGAAAAAAGACTTAATGTATCACATATTGACGCTTTCAGAATATAGCTGTCAATGTAGCTTCATATTTAATGTTTAAGATGATTTGCTTTGGGTCATTTTTAATCATATCACATGAAATGAAATACATAAAAATATTATATATGTATATAAATTGTTACAAATTTTACCATGGCATTCAAGGAAATGGATATCAATTATGCTAATATGATGGTCTATATTATATGATGCTAGTCTTTGTCTCAAAGTCCGTGAACCTTGGCATGTGTGCTGCTTCAGTTCTTGCCTACAAAGTAAGAATTTCTAACAAATATTGTCCGAATACTGTTCAGCCTTCTCACTCCTGTGTGACTTTTATCTGCTGTCCTGGTAGGTATTGGACCATTTCCTGCTGTGCGTAACCAAAACCTTGAGGTTCTGATGCAAAGTAATATCCTGTTTGTATCCACCCATGTTCTTTTTATCTGTATTCCCTTAGGTATTCTGCCAACATCAGAGTACAAGTAAAAAGATAAAGTGGCATTAGAATCAATATTGTTTGTGACTAGTATATTATTTTTTAATCATATTGTTGATAGACCACTTCTAAACTAAGTGCATTAGAGTCAGTCATAACAGTAATTTGTGTTCATTGCAAAAACAAAAGAAAGAAAAGGATGGTTTTCTTTCTTGTAGAACATATTTTGCGGTCAGCCGTGATCACATGCTCATTCCAATGAGTTTTCCCTGACAGCCACATGTACATATGATTAAATGAGGGAAAACTATTGCCCGTGGTGAGGATGTTGAACCATCTGCACAAATACATTCTCTCTCTCTCTCTGCATACCTCTGGGACTCAGGGAAGGGGAAATGTGAGATGGGTAGTAAGTCAAGGTCCTCACTTCCAGCCTTTATTCATGATCTGGGTGAATTAAGCTCATATTTCATTTTCTGTGCAAAATTGACCATAGGAATCTCAATTTTCAAATTTTAGTTAAACTTAAATATAATGATTATAATAGTATTATTAATTATAAATAATAATCCAACAATTATGTGATATTTTCCATGAATTGTTATTGATGCTTATTATCACATTACTTATGATGAAAGTAAGACTTAGATATAGTAATTTGTTCATAATTATCATTTACAAGTTGAAATAATTGGCTGGATTTGTGAAGAATTGAATAGTTCCACAAGCAGATGATTTTTAATTTTCTCAGAACTGAGATTATGAAGTTTGGAAGGGCAGGTCTAACCTGTAAATGTAGTTATTAATTGGATTATTCTATGCAAAAGTAAAATAGACTCAATGATGTTAAAAATATCAATGATGTATCAAGGTTACCAATGTGAAAATCAACACATAAATAGAAGACATGATATATTTTGAATCCCCTGTCTATATACAGGAGATGAAGCAGACTTGTCTCTTTAACTTGCTATTTAGATTAATTATTTCTATATTAGTCAGGAATTCACTGAAAATGTTCTTCAAAACTATATTTATATGCTATATCTATTTTCATATACAAGTATATAATCAACATCAATTGGTACAAGGTGCTCAGAATATGGATCATGACTATCCCAGAAACTATCAATAAAAAACCCTTATGTTCTTCATTTACCACTTTACTAATAGTAACATCTATGTGTCAAGCATTGCACTAAGAGCTTTACATGTATTTACATATATTTTCATAGTCAATTGTCTAAAACCACAAAAGTAGATTTCATTATCACCATTTGGAGATAAGGAAATACATGTTTTGCAAAATTAAATAACTTATCCAACATCTTCCAGGTGGTATATAAAAACTTGTATTTGAACTGAATTATTTCTCTGAAAAAGCTTTGGATCTTAATAAGCACTGTATAATATTGCATTTTTAACTGCTTTGAAGCAAATTCATTGTTATTCTGACAAATATATTTTGTCAAAATTATGTATCATATCTCTGTACACAGTCACATGCATAAATATAATTCATAACATATATTACTATAGAAATTTGGGTCCTTTTAAAAGAAAGAGTTACATTTTATTTATAGCCCATGCAGTTCCTAGATTACCATAAGCTCTCAATAAATATTAAATTACAATCATAGATCATTTAACAATAAAAATTTTAGCATGCAGTAGTTAAAATCTGAAACAGAATTTATTTAATGTTGCTATACACAAGTTCTCTCATTTAGTTTTGATTCACCCATGTTGCTGCTATACAAACAGGACAGATGTCCTAAGATAATTCACCTTTATAGGTAGATTTAATTTACACTATGCTGGAGTTAAAATGTTTGAAAGAGTTTATAATTTTTCTACTATATAAAAGTATAATAATCAGAAAAAGAAAAGAATCTCTAAATGACAAGCCTTTGCCTTTGCATAGTCTAATCTGCAATCCCTGCAAGGATTATTGTGGATGGGATATGACTGTTTTATAAGACTATATTGATTTGCAATACAACACACACACACACACACACACACACACACACACACACACACACACACACTGCATATGAGGTTCCCCAGGCAGAGTTTGTTTCAGGCATAAAAACACTCGGTCTCTGTGTCACAAGAAGGAGCTCCACATTGCTTCGAAGCGCCCCTGGCACTTGCTAATGGAGATCTGTTGGCAGTGATTGTGGAGGCAGATGCTTACCTGTTCTCCTACCGTGTACAATCTTGGCTTGATGACAAGGTGAGGAGAAGGAGAAGCTGTCACAGAATGGGGGCAACTGGCAGCTGGAACCCTAGTGGGGAAGGGTAAACTGGTCACCCAGGGCTGCTTGCCTGACTGCAGCAGATCTCATCAATCATGCCAACATATGCAGCTGCCTGAAAATAAACAGGCTCCTCAGAAGGGAAACGCAATGAAGCAAATTAAAAGACCAATAATTTAAACAATTTCCTTCCCAGTTCACAGGTAAGATGGATGGAGAAATTCTGCTGATAGACCCAGATCTCCGATTAACTGATAGAAGTCACTGAGACATACTAATATGATAAATTTAAAAACATCATTCTGAAACACAATCCTTTTGTAATTTTTTTAAAGTTGCTACCCTTAAATATATATGTATGACATGCTTACATGTCATACTTAAAAACCCACCAATTATTATCTTCTCTTGGATTTTCTAAATTTATTACTAAAAAAATTATAGCTAATATAAGTAATGTAGCTAGCTCTAGGTACCCCTCCTGAAGCATATGTCTTCTTGTTTTGTCCAAAGCCCCAACTGAAACCAGTGGGAACTTGGCAGTAACAATGACTGCACAATGATCCTCATAATGTAAGATTATTATTTTTATTTCATTTTGTTTGCTTATAGACTATCTTGAAAATATTTATAACAATATTACTTTTACCTCTTACTTTCACATCCCTCTCACTTACTTTTATTCTGATCAGGTAAACAGCAGCATATTTCAATGTCATATACATATGCATTATATAAACCTAATTACATATAATATATATACATATATTCACATATGTAAATTTATATATTCACACACATTATTCTAATTCCTCACAGAACTGCAGTCACTTTCTATCTTATATCAAGGAAATAAATCACTTACATCCTCTCTTTTTTGCCTTAAAACAGAATTCTTCTGGAAACTTGACTAATAACCAGAGATTTCCTAAGGTTAAATGATGATGAACTCCACCATGGGACACTTACTAGTTTTTATTCCTTGTCATCACAACTCTTCCTTGAAACTATCCTTCATCCTTCATGAAACTTAGATTTATCTGAAAGGACCAGAGGGCTCTTGTCCTTCTCTCTGAGGGGTTTTTGTATTTATATGCTTATGATTGCTGCCCAGTGTCCTACAGAGAGCACTGGGGGGTCTGAGGAGACAATATCAGAAGGTGGTGATTTTCTTTTTCAAATCTGACAGTGGTACAGAAATTAGAGAAAGACAAAACTAGCCTGAGGTCAGCGTAACTCTCTCCTCTCAAAAGCTCATCTCCTTACACAGGTGGCGTTACAGCTGCTGTTATGTCTGCAGGGGAATCAGTCACTGGCAGCCCCTTTCACAGCTGGCAGCCCCAGACAGGAAAAGGAGAATCAGGTTCAACATTGCTAAATAGAAAGTGCCCACCTCGTCTTCTAAATACTCCCTTTTCTTCAATCTACATTATAAGGTAGTTTATCACTTCTGTTGTTTTAATTAGTGCTGAGAGTTCAAATTTTTCATCTAGTAAGTTGCTTTGTAATCTGTGATCTAATTTTAACAGCTATCTGTTAGGGACAAATAGACAGCAACCAGAAATGAATTGGATTAAGATTTTTAATCTTTTTCTAAACGAACAATAGTTTTAACCTCTCTTGTAATATCTTGAGATATGCTGTAATAATATAACCCTCCCAAATAATGTTTGGATTTTAGTACAGTTGTGTTTTGCAGTATAAATTTCTGTGTAAAACGTGGCATTTGGGTGTTTGAAAAGATATGAATTTAGCAACTAGAACATTGACAACGACATTTTGCAACAACCAGGTAATATTAAGACATCTGGGTACTCTAATTTTATTTATTGTTTTGGACATATTCCTAGTAAATATATATCACAGCTTCTGTATTGCTTACATTGGATTTCATCTCTCTGTCAGATGGTTTCTATAGTCATTTTACAATTCTGGGGACTAATTGCCACAAGCACATTGACAGCTCTGGCTTGGCTTTTTTCAGGCTTTTAATTCAGTGGTAGCATGGGTTCCACAAATCTATCCCTTTAACACAATTTTCCTTTACTTCAAAGAATGTGTGTATATATATATATATATATATATATATATATATGCATATATATATATATATATATGCTCTAAGCATCATTAGTTCTGAATATTCAGCCATATGTTTACAACAAAAATGATATTATGAATGTAACCCAGGCATAGGTTAAAACTGTCACTAAGAGCTGCCTTGCATATCACTTTATATCGCAAAGCACTTTAATGTAAGTATTTCTGCCACATTTTCTGTGACATGTAATAAGAGCATCATGAATTGGCTCTAAGCTACAGTGCATGAAATCCCACCATAATTAATTAGTGTTGTTATAGCAACACTTTTTATAGCATTTCTTAACACCCATAGGATACATTGGCATGGGGTAAACTGTCTAAAAATCATTTTGCCAATTTCATTCTCAACCACTCTCATGCTACTATCTCTTTCCTCTTTTTTATTTTAATCATTCCCCCCTCAATTTGGATCACTTCCTTTTTGTAGGAATTGAAGAGTCAAATCTCAGCACAGCATAAGATCTGAATATCTATTTGCTTGCCTGAATACTGAGAAGCTAGGACTAGTTTTCTGTCATGCAGAACAAACACAGTATGTCTTTTAGTTAAAATTAACTTTTTTATTTAGCATTGCATACAGCATGGAAACAGCATGCCACATTTGACTATGTATCATCACTGTCCTGCATCCACAGGCAACATTAGGAAAAAATAGTATTTTTCTTTATTACAAAATCTATTGGACTTACATGCTTGTTAGCATATTCATTAAATAATCTGGGTTGGAAGAGAATTTATAGACTATGCAGTACAACATCTCTAATTTATAGAGGAAGGAGATAAGAGAGAAGACAATATCTAGAGGTCTCTTGAGGAGTTAACTGTAAAACTAGAATGTGAGCTACAGTCGCTACATTCTCTAATAGACATGTTTTACATCAAATCACAAGCTGCTTCCTTTTACACAGTTCTAATACATGTTGCATCTCTCCTTACACTATAAAATTAACCAAAGGAAAGCTGTGAAAGGCTAAGTGTATGACTATCTTTTAAGTCAGTAGTAGAAATGCCATACCAGTGATTCAGTGCATCAGACATGTGTCTCTATGTTAGAGTAGGACATTAATTTCAAGTGAAAATGGATATGAGAAAACAAAAACAGAACAGGGAGGTACATTTCAGTATTAGAAGAATGTAAATATGAGTGAAGGATGGAGGCCTTGGGGTATTAGAAGCATCATGGAACTGCAGACAAAGGTAAGAGGTAGACGCTGGCAGATATCTTGGTCTAGGATCTCAGAAGATGCAACCCACTTACTTAGACAACAGTCAGCATCAAGGAGCAAAATAACAAGAGTCCATGGAACTGGGATTTAGACAAGTGGCCAAGAAAAACCTTAACAAATGCCCTTAAAATACCGGAACAGGGAAACCTGCCAGAGCCATATGCAGTGCTGATAGTATCAGCTCCATAATTTGGGGGCTCAATGTGAAATGAAAATTTTCGGCTCCTTGTTCAATCTCTAAGAATTTCAAGATATCAAGAGCAAAGAGTTAAGCCAAGCCTGGGATAATTCTAATATAGGCCGGATGAAAAACTGAACTTCACATTTCACAAAGTTCTTCATAATGAGAATTCTAGACATGAGTTTGGTACTGCCAAGTATATGAAATTTTAACTGGTGAAAATGGAAGAAATAAGACCAAGATTTTGGCTATGGATCCTAGGAAGCTATTTAAACTGCATTCTTGAACCAAATTATGGGTCTCCAGTCTCCGGTTTCTGAAGTATTGAGAGAGTATTTTTAAAATTTGCTTCAATTCTTTGAATATAATTTGCAGGCAAAAACAAATCTTAATTTTTACAATTTTTTAAATTTAAATAGTAAGTTGGGTGTGGTGGTGTATGCCCATAATCACAGTCTTAGGAGGCTGAGACATCATAGGTTCAAGGCTAGTCTCAGCAACTTAGTGAGACCTTTTTCAAATAATAATAATAATAATAATAATAATAATAATAATAATAATAATGATAATAAGGCTGGGGGTCTAGCTCAGAGGTAGAATTTCTCCCTGGATCAAATCTCCAGTAATAATAACAACAAAGAAAATAGTACTATTGATTGCTTCAATGTAAATAACACATCAGAACTTTAAATTTTTTCCATTTAATTTCAATAATATAATAAGTTAAGTTATTATCTAGACATGAGTTTGGTACTGCCACGTATATGAAAGTAATAAGTAGTAAGCAGTTAATGTTTATATATACTGGAAAAATAGGACAACCAATTCATTGATCAGCATCATTTAAAATTATATTACAGAGTATATATACATATTTGTAACACATAATTAATTCATAAATATCCAGAGTAAAGTAAGTATAAAAATAAGCTTTCTATATATTTTAAGTGAAAAATACTTAAATTCATATTATCATACCAAGGAGGAAATACATGATTAAGGCTTTTGGAGATATCATTAGTTTTAACTTGTCTGAATTTTATTTTAAAATTAAGAAATTAAAGATGATACTAATAAAACAGAATTTAACTAGGAGTCTGCACTGTTAAGTACCATAAGAAGCATAAATAGTCTTCGTAAGACTTGTGTGCATGAATGTCACCATCACTATGAAGTACGTTGTTTCTGGCCTCCAAGATATGAAGAGCAAAGCCTTGTGCTCTCTCCACTTCTCGCCAACAAGCCTGAGATATGCAATCCCTGGCATCACATGGACTGAAACCCAAAATCTCCAAGGAAAATTCTAAGCAAATAAGTCTTCCTTCCTCTAGTTTGTATGTTAAAGTCTTTAGATTATAGTCATGAAAATGCTGACAAAAACACTGACCTTAGACTAAAACTCTGGATCTTTGAGCCAAAGTAAGCCTTTCCTCCTTTAAGTTGACTTATCTCAGGTATTTTGTCAAGCAATGGAAAGGTAACACAGGTTTTAACTTACATTTCTTGCTGAAATATCTGCCTAGTATCCTAGATTGGGAATAAATTAAATATAGGAATTGTACTGTGCCCATCAATATACTCTCTCTCTCTTTCTCTTTCTCTCTCTCTCTCTCTTCCATCTCTCCTTTCTTCCTTCTTTCCATCCTGTTTATCTCTCTACTTTCATATTCTCAGTAGCTAATATATTGTTTTACTCTGAGTCAGTGGTTCTAAAACTTTAGCAAGTATTACTATCATCTAGACATTATTTTAACAAGTATAGATTGCTGATCCTAGCCTCAAAGTTTCTAGTCAGTCAGTCTAGAGTTGCACAACTCTGGGCTATTATGTCTAATAGGTTTCCAGGTAATGCTGATGCTGCCTGCATTGGGACTGCACTGAGTACAGGAAAAGTTGGACCCTTTTACTATTGTGCCCTTCCTATTGCATTTCTCCATTGCTTATTGCTTTTTACTCAAGGCACTGGTTTTCAAACTGTACTGTCAGAATCACCTATAGAGCTTGTTATACCATTGTGTAGTTCAATAGGCCTATATTAAGCCCAGATAATTTGTATCTCTAATCCCTGATAACCTAGCAAATATACTTTGAGAAACATTCACTGATTTAAGTATAAATGAGTGACTTTTTATTCTTGTTTATCATCTTTGAGAAATACAAACCTTTTTAAAACAACAAAAACAGAATATAAACCCATGCCTATTTTATCAAAACATGGAACTCCTATTCAGTACTTCTAAGAGGGAAAAAAAAAAAAAAAAAACAAAATATAAAATAAAACTTGTTCCTTTTTTTTTTTTTTGTGGTGGTGGGACTGGAAATCAAACCCAGGGCTATTCTACTCTTGATGTATATCCTCAGCCCTATTTTATTCTTTATTTTGAAATAGGGTGTCACTAAGTTGCAGAGAACTTCACTAAGTTGCAGAGGCTGGCTGTGAACCTGCAATCCTCCTGTCTCAGCCTCCTAAGTACTGTAATACAGGTATACACCATCAGGCTTGGCTTCTGACTATTTTTAAGTTTGTAATGATAACAATTTTCTATTGAAATTATAATTTGTTAGTTTTAAGGCAATTACTCATAATTCTGCAATTTCTTAACGAAACTAGAAGAAAAATGGTAAAAATAATATTATATTCTAATAATACAACTGAAAACATAGTAATATAAGTATAAATTACTTTTAGGTGATAACTGAATTTATTATTCTGTGCTTTAAAAGCAATAGTAAAATAATTTATGTGTATATATACTCTATTCATGCCAGGTTTTTTATTAAAAAAAAAAGAAAAAGAAACTAAAACAAAACACAGTTTTAATAAGCTATGTAATTCAAAATCCCATGGAATGTTTTATGAAAAGTTGCTATTGCTCAATTCCATTTAACTTCAAAGAGATGGAGAAAATTTTAAATGCTAGGATTTAGAACTTGAAAATTTTTGTTCCAACTAAAGAAGCTGGTAGGAAGTCCACTCCTGTATACAATATTATTTCAAAGTTTGGTCACTGATAATGGCCATGCTCCTACCATCAGAGAGTTTTGCCTGCAGGCATAGATTATGGAATGACTTACAGAAGAATATTTAACTACAAGCTAAAAAGCCATACCTTAGACATATTTGAGGCAAAATGAAGTACTTTGAGCCCCCTTACAATTTGATTAGAATTATATATAACTATATAGGAGGCTAATCTGGGGATTATCCAAACAATCTAAGGATTCATAAAATATTCAATATGTGGGCATATATACATATTTATATAAATATATACATACACACATACACATATATATATATATTTATATATATAATATATATATAATATATATATATATTAGTAGAGACAGACTCAGAGACTCAGTCTTAGCGATATGGAAAGGTAAGTAGTCAATAAAAGGATATAATTTTAATTATAAGTTGGCATTTTAATTTTAAGTTGGCATTTAGCAATCTTGGGGAACCAATAGGGGATTGGTTTTATATTCAAAGAAATTTCTTTAATTAAAATATTCTTAAAGCTAAAGTTTTGTAGTGGAAAATACCTATTAATCATCACCATTTTTGTGTATTTTGTCCTTTTTTTTAATCCTCTAAAATCAGTATTTGCCTTAGAAACTGAGACCTAGGTTAGATTTTCTAGACAAAAGCCATGTGAATCTAACTGGTGCATGATGAGGTGTTCAGAGTCTGAAAGCCAACTAGAAACTCAAGAGAAGCCCTGTATTGTTTCTGAAGATTTTACTTCTCTGCAATTTCTACAATTTTTGTAAAAATAAACTTAGTTTCAATTTCTTCAAAGAGATAAGGCTCAGAACATACCATTGAAAAATATGGCCCCTTGGGATTCTGGCATTTAAAGCTTAAGGAAATTGAGGAAGCAGCAGAAGCAAGAAGTTATCTGTGACCATCTCTCACCCTTCCTTGACTCAGTCCTTAAAACTTAGGAAAAATTGTCCAGCCTCCTCCCCTAGACAATCCATAAAACTTAGAATAAATTATTTTCTCTACAATCCATAAAACTTAGAATAAATTATTTTCTCTAAAGTAGGTCATAAGATTTTCATGTCATAGGTGCCAATGACATGCGTCAAGGAAAGAATGTCCACATCTCTGAGGACACAAGGCCAAAGAGAAGCTGCTGAAAAACAAGGTCTGCTAACCTTCCCTCCTACTCCCCCCACAATGAATTATCCTTAGATCAGATTCATTTTGTCCAATCACACTTCTTTACAAATATCTACTTGTGAATGAAACCCGGTTACAAATACACAGAGTTCCTTTGTGGTATTCTTTCTCTATGAAGGCTCCAGTGTCACATAAAACATTTTAAATAAATGTGGATCCTTATCTCCCATTGATCTGTCTTTGTCAGCTTTATTTTCAGACAGACCCAGTCGGAGACCCTAGTAAGTTTCAGGAAAACCTTCCTTCACTACACAAGCAATGAAGGACACAAAATTAATGTGAAACAAAATATTAGTACTATTTTGGAGAAGTTATTAGAGACTTTTCTGTTTGAAGAAGAGAGGTAAAGAAAAGAGTTATAAATTAAGAGAAAAATAATTTAGATCACTATGTTTAAATATTAACTAGTAACTTAACAATAGTTCTGGGTTTTTTTTATTATTATTGGTACATTGTAATCATACATCGTAATGAGGTACAAGCTGATAGAGGCATATATGCACACAGCACTCATTTAGCCCTTCTCCAATTCCCACCCCATTTCCTCTCCTCTCCCCCCTCCTCCTTATGTTTGTTTTAGTGACTGACTTTGAAATGTTTGTGAATGTACCTAAGGTGCAGTAGGGTGTTTCCCTCTTCATACCTCCCATCATCTTCAGTTAGGTAGACTTCTTTGTTTATCTAAGGTTTCATCTTTGTTCGTCTAGAGTCCTTCCTATGATCCAATTTCTCTCTGGATCCCACATATTTGTGAGAGCATCTCATATTTTACTTTATTACCTGACTAATCTCACTTGGCATAATGTTTTCCAGTTCCATCCATTTCCCTGCATGATTTTGTCTTCAGCTGAGTAAAATTCCATTGCATACATATCCCATAATTTTGTAATCCATTCATCTGTTGATGGACATCTTGGCTGATTCCATAGTTTAGCAATTATGAATTGTGCAGCTATAAACATAGATATGCATGCATTAGTCTGGTAGTTTGGTTTTCATTTTTTTGGGTAGATACCCAGAGGTGCTATTGCTGGATCATATGGTAAGTTCATTGCCATTCGTCTGAGAATACTCCATACTGCTTTCCAAAGTGGTTACACAAATTTGTAATACCACCAACAATGTATTAGGGTTTCCAGTTCTCCACAGCCTCACCAGCATTTGTTGTTTGTGTTTTTAATGATTGCCAGTCTAATTGGAGTTAGGTGAAATCTCAGGATAGTTTTGATTTGCATCTCTCTGACTGCTAATGATGTTGAACAATTCCTCATACATTTATTGGTCATTTGTATTTCTTCTTTTGTGAAGTGTCTATTTAGTTCACTTGCCCATATTTTGATTGGGTTGCTTGTTTTCTTAGCTGTAAGTTTCTTGAGTTCTTTGTATATTTTAGATATTAGTCCTCTATCAAAGGAGTAGCTGGCAAAAATGTTCTCCTACTCTGTGGGCTCTCTGTTGAGGTTCTTGCTAATTTTCTTTGCTGCACAGAAGCTCTTCAGTTTAATGCCATCCCATGTATCGATTCTCCTTTTAATTTCTTGGGCCTGTGGGGTCTTGTTGAGAAAGCTTTTACCTGTGCCTATGTGTTGAAGTGTTGGCCCTATGTCCTGTTCAAATAACTGCAAGGTCTCTGGTCTGATTTCCATGTCTTTGATCCATCTTGAATTGACTCTTGTGTAGGGTGAGAAAGTGAGATTTATTTCCATTTTTCTGCATATGGTTAACCAGTTTCATCAACACCATTTGTTGAAGAGGCTATCTTTTTCAGTGTATGTTTATGGCCCTTTGCCAAAAATCAATTGACTGTAAGTGTGCGGATTTGTTTCTGAGTCTTCTCTTCTGCTCCATTGGTCTATGTGTCTGTTTTTGTGCCAATACCATGCTGTTTTGAGATATCACCTGAAAATGAGAGTCCTCATTATCTCACAGGAATATTGAGAAAAAATGTCAAAATATATGAAGTCAAGTAGTTATATATTTTATATTTAGAAATTATTTAATATTACAAATATGAACATTCAATAGCTTGTATCATTAAATAATGCTTGTTATTTATATATAGACATACTGATAAACTATTTAATTAGTAAAGTGGAAAGCTCTTCAAATCAGCAAATAGAAAAAATATGATTTTCTATGAAGTTTTTTTACTGATATATAACTTTACATACAACTTACTTCATATCACTTAACGCTTCTGAGTTGTCTTACCTTCTATATATTTAAATTGTATACTGGATAAGTTTAATACTATAAAATTCTCTTTGTTCTCAATGTATTTGTTATGAACAAATAATCCATCAACTACTGCATATACTTTCTATAAAGGAAAGTATGTTGGAAATGCTTAATTTAAACTTAAAACGAATGACATCAAGCATGAAAGAGAGGAATTTCAACTTAATTTATCATCTTCAGGATGATCAATAATCTAAAGCTTTGAGAGAGGCCAGTTGCAGAGAGACAGCATGAGAGCATGGCAGAGTCAGCATGACTCCTAATAAAAAGGAATTTAAAGTGAATAGAAGTTAGTTGGTGAGTGGGTAAACAGAGGTACTGACTATTCTAGGAGGGAGCTAAGAAGGCAGAAACAGATCAATGCAAAGTTAGTTCAACAATCAAGGAGTAACTGTAGGAAAGGAAGTTCTGAAGGAGATCAAAGGCATTCAGAGAGTTGGCATTCCTGACCTACATAAACTCCAACAGTATGCCACAAGAAACTAACAGGAATCAGAAAAAAAAAAAAAAAAAAAAAAAAAAAAAAAAAAAAAAAAAAAAAAAAAAAAAAAAAAAAAAAAAAAAAAAAAAAAAAAAAAAAAAAAAAAAAAAAAAAAAAAAAAAAAAAAAAAAAAAAAAAAAACAGGAGAATAGAAAAGCTCTCAAAAGAACAATTCCTAAGGAAGAGTAAGCAAGTAAGCAAAATGTTCTCTCTTTTCTTGGTAATAAAAGACAACTGAGGAATAGAAAAAAACAAAAGCAAGGTCATTTCCTTTCTGGAGAATATAATTGAAAGTGAAACTCATTGCAATATCAAATAACTTGAGAAAAGACTTGGGAAAATGGAAAAAAAATTAAAGGTTCTTGCACATGGAAGTGAATTATTTTTTGGAACAATATTATGAGTTGCTACTTTGCACTTACCATTTCTAACCCTTTCAATATATCCCCCCCCCCCCGGTTCTCCCCCGGTTAATTAGAATAAGATCAGTAATTTCCTCATTCAGAGCAATATGTATCTGTGGCTTATCTTTCTTGGTGTGTAAATATGTTCTTTGATGGTAGAGAGAATGTCTCCTAATTCCTCACTAACAGTAGTGAGGTCTCATGCTTAAACTTTGATTCCAACCAGGACTTATAAATTATCTTTTCCAACATATGTCTAAGCATCTTCACATGGACATCCTGCTTTACCTAAAACTGGAAAATGTATAATACAAAAACTCTTATCAAACTTGCCTTATCCACCACATGACTTTTTCAGCTATTCAAGGCAATATTTTTCTTCTCAAACAGTTTGGACAGTTCCACATTATCCTCATCTTATTCTTTTCCTAAAATTTCATGATACTCAAACATGAATGGGCATAGATAGAAATTATAGAAGATGTGGACTCCACCTTTAGAATTCAGATTTAGTAGTTCTTACTGATGCTGAATAATAAACAGTTCCCAAGAGTCTGTAGGTGATATTTATGCTGCTGATCTCATCATGTAAGTAGTCATCTTAATGATTTGATTCAGTTACTAGATTTCACATTTTTGTTTAGAAGGCTGGTAGCTATTCATCAATATACATAGACTTTCTGCAGAATATTATAAAAATAGAAAGGACTGAAAACTTGAAGGAATATTTGTGAATAATGGCTTGGAGAAGAGGTAAATCTAATGAAAGAAAATAATTTCTCTCTTCTTTAAAGGTGGGAGGATATAAATACATTCTGAGTTAAAAATGAGCCATTTGAGGTATGTGAGAAGAAAGTAATTCTTTTTTTACTAGGAATTATGCAATTATGAGTGAGCTAAAAGTGAAAATATAAAATAATTAAGACTAACTGTAAAGAAAATGTTAGTTGGAATTTAAGAGCATGCATTTGCAATGGACACATTGTCACTTATCAAAAAGGCATAGAACATTTGTGAGGAAAGTAAGAAAAATTATATAGCTTATTCATCCATCAGGTTGAAATGCTAAGTAGGTAAGAAAACCATACATTAAATAATCTAGTGTTTGACTGAATCCTAAAACAATAGTCCTCCCAGCTCTCCAATAAACCTAAGTTATTGCTAAATTGAAATTATATGAATCAAAGACATGTCAGGTTTTTACGTGTTAATACTACAAATTCTTCTTGCTTTTCTTAAAATGATAGTTTATATTTTGTTTACTATGTTAACTAATCTTGCTATAAAACTTATACCTGGTAACTCTTTTTCAGACTTGATAATCACATTTCATTTCTATAGTGTTGACTTACAACATTTTCCAAGGACTTGTTTTGTATTTATCTCCAAATTCCCTGTGGAATCCTCTGTAGATATTTATATTATCATTAGCTTCTGGGATCTGGAATTGGCCTATCACAGCCCTGCAACAGGGGAGATTTCTTTAGCATAGATACCTATGGAAAATGGAATTGTCAATTGTGTAGCTAAAGTCAAGGAAAGAGATCATAGAAAAGTGTAAAACATATACAAAATTGAAAGTGTTGATAAAGTCAGATGACAATAAAATCAATTATTTTTACAAATCATATTTATACTTTGGAGAGAAAATTTTGACTGAAATTTAATACAGTAGAAGGGTATTAACTTTGTTAGATAAGTAGATTAACTTTGAAGATAAGTACAGCTAGTCAAGAAACCTTAGTAATCTTAAAATTCCTGGGGATGAGAAAATCAAAGATAGTGGGACTAATTACCAGATATAAAGTGCTCTAATATTTCAAAGTTTATGAAAGAATATCCTGAAGATCAGTATATGGCAGGTGGGAGAAAAAATTATATACCCCATGTGAAGCATTATGTAGGAGAAGTTGCTAGGATCAATGTTGGAAATGTGGTTTGATGATAAGTATTGAGAAATTAACTCCTTTACCACTTCTGATACCCAAGATACTGGGTGGAAAAGTGATACTACTGAGAGGAAAGTCACCGTTATGGACTCAACACCTGATCCTCTAAGTGGGGAAGATTTGGATGATTCAAATTACTACAGAAATGTTAGGTATAGTGTGTTTCTCCCTGCAATGCTCCCCTACTCAGTGCCTCCCGCAGAGAAAGCCAAATAATTTAGAGATTCTTCTGTATTCACACTTGGCAAAACTTGATGTATTGACTGCATCCCTAGCATGCAGATTAGAGTTTAGAATATAGTAGACAACAAATATTTGTTGAATTAATGAAATGAAATTTCAATGAAAGTTTCCTCATAGGATTTAATTATGTAGACATTGCACAGAAAGGACATACATAAACACAAGTTGAATCTATCACTTTTGTGGAAATTAATAGACATTTTTACACATTTTGAGACAATTTGAAGGAGCAATAAGCACTTATCTAGTTTCTGAAAATGATTTAATGATCCAATAATACACTGCCTTCCCTGAAACTGATTTCATTTCATATTTTTAAATTAATTGTAAACAATTAAGATACATCCTCTTTAAAAACAAAGATATATTATGCTGTATAATAAAGTACATATGATAGAGTAAGAAAATTACTACTCTGAGGTATCTACTTCTGTATTGAAGAAGGAAAAGGAAATAAGAATAAAAATTATCTGAGAAAGAGCTAAGGCCTACTGAGAAATTTTGATAACTGGGGCTTTTTAATGCACCTGGCAATGATGGAAACATTAGCTGTGTTAGAAGAAATCTCTTCACTAGACATCAAAACTCCTAGAAATGTAATACTTCAAACAAAACTACTTAGATAGCTACTTCCCTAGAACAATAAAAGTATTTAAAATAAGAATATAAAACATGTAAGTCAAAGACAAATCCACAATGAAAATTGACTATACTCCTGACAAAAAGCAGACAGAAATATTCTACAAGAACTATTTGAATTAACTGATCTCTCCTTTTTTTTTTTTTAATTCATGTCATTCAGAAGTGCAGTCAAAGCAGAATTTCCTAGGCTTCTAACATGACAAGAAAATGTTGCCTGTGTCATTTTGTTGTCATTTTAAATCAACCTTCCCTACTGTCCATTTTGCCATGGCTTTGAAGGTTTTCTTGTCAAATGGGGCATTCTTGTTTTGTCAAATAAAGGCAGCACAGAAAATTACAATGACTGATTCATAAAATTATAGAATCTTGGATCTTCACATAATCCTGTTGATCACTAAGTTTAACCACATTGTTTGAAAGGTGAAGAGGCTAGAGACCACATTAGCAGAGAAGCTTTGACATGACTCATACTGAACTGGTGGTAAAAGTTGGGACCTAAGCCTTGTTCTTGTGAACTCCATGCATTGCTCTTTTCTGTTATAGCATGATGCCTACTACTTGTGAAAGGTCCAGGGAGGAAGAAGGGAGATGGCTTTATGGAAGTATGTGCTTTTATTGGGATAAAACCTGTGGAGGGAGTCTCCAGTGAAAGTTTGGAGCCCATGTCCATTTACTGACTAGAAGCTTATATAGAATGTTTAAGGGGACATTCTAT
Source organism: Graphiurus murinus (assembly GCA_004027655.1). Taxonomy (NCBI): domain Eukaryota; kingdom Metazoa; phylum Chordata; class Mammalia; order Rodentia; family Gliridae; genus Graphiurus; species Graphiurus murinus. The sequence continues at coordinate 21,937 of PVLC010016935.1, forward strand.
AGGGTGGTGGGGGTGTGGTTATATTGCTAGGTGTTAAGGGGACTTAGTTGGATTGTTACAGATGAGGTAAGCAGGACAATGGGAATTTTCCTTAAGCAGAGGGATAAGCACAGGGTTAGTCAGGCAAGATGTAGGTAGGACAGTTGGGTACATGTCAGTAGGCAGGGGGAGGGAGTATTGAGCAAGACTTGGGGATTTGGGGTAAGCAAAGCGACCTGTAAAATGAGAAGACAAAGTTACACTGACATGAGACTCTAACAACTTGCAAGCCAAACCCAGCTCAATTTCACGTGTGTATATGTGTGCATGCATATGAATGTGTATACATTTTTTTTACCACCAAAACCATGCATAGTTCCAATCACATTCAAGATTCAGTATATTTTAGTTGAAATAGGAAATTATTTAAGATATGAATTTATCTCAACAGAATTGACTTCACATCTAAGCCACAGGTATAAGCCACAGGCATTCTCATTACTTGAGATTTGCTCTTTGAAGTCTCTGTCATCTAACAGAGCTATTGAAGAGGATTGATTGTTCCAATGCCCTGTGAAATGTCTGCAACTTCATTCTTTATCACCTGAGAAGAATTTGTATGTAACATTAGTGTTTCAGAATTATTTTCCCGGATTAGTTAATCCATTTGATAACTGATTTTTGTGACAACTAGGACAGGCACTCAATTAGGAGCCTGAGCTACAGGGAGTTGGAGCTAATAATGGAGATTAGCATGACAAAGAGATCAGAATTGTGACCATTAGAATTATAATGGAGATTAAAACAACTGGTCTCAAACTTGCCTTAATGGAGATGATGACTTCTTGATTGAGATGGTTTGAATTAGAGTTTGATAAATAAAATATGGATTCTCACAGAATTTTGTCTTTGTATTATTGTAGTCAATGCATTACTAATCATAGTATTATTCTCTAGAATATAGTATTTGAAACCAAACTTTCATTGTTTAGAAATTTAAGATGATTTACATTCCTGATGCTCATTGAGATTCATCCTCTTTTACTTTTGAACTAGTACTTGCTCAGTATCATATCTTTTAAATCACACAAAAATTACTCTGACAGGTATAGAAGACTCAGCAAAAGATATTTTTATTATGCAAAAAACTATTTTTCAGGATAGCAATTTCTATATATGACTACTGCAAATCACCTTTTCTCCTAAAATTATCAATGCCAGGTTTTAAATAGTGAATCCCTGAGTCTAATACACCCTGATTAAAGAAACAAATTGCTTTTCAACAACATACCTGTATTTTATGTTTATACAGATTTTGACCTTGTCTAAAGACTTAAAAAAAAGGTCAATCTTTTTGTCTGGTATAAGACAGCTTTATCTACAGTATGCAGCTAGATAATTGTATGTCTTTTGAAATCCTCTATTTCACCCTTATTGTCCTATTTAGTACTTTCTGTTGAAGCATCATGTTTGTATAAATGAGAACCTCAGAATAACACTAACAGCCTAGATTCAGTTTAGGGTTACATGAATTACTGGTTTCTAAAATTTGCTTGAAAAATTTTACTTTCTTTCTCTGATCCTCATTTTCCTCATCTCTTGAGTATAGTTACTAACAGTTATTGTATTTCAACTAATCTAAAAACAACAGTTTATGCTTTATTTATCATTAAGAAAATATGACAAATTATGACCAATAATCAATAGTAAGATGCATAGATGAATTCTAATTTTAGTTTTTTTTTGGTTTTGTTTTGTTTTTTTTTTCTGGTACTGGGAATTGAACCCAAAGACATTCTACCATTGAGCTACATCCCCAGCCCTATTTTATTTTCAATTTTAAAACAGGGTCTCACTAAATTGCTGAGGGCCTTGCTAAGTTGCTGAGGCTGACCTCAAAGCTGTGATCCTCCTGTCTCAGCCTCCCAAATACTGAGATTACAAGTATACACCATCATGACCAGATAGATGTGCTTCTTAAAAAATGACAATTCACATGATTGTGATTTTATATATGCAAAATATATAGCATGATTTCTTACAGCTTTTACATTTTAGTCTCCTTTTCAATTTACCTTCAGTCGGCTCTTCAGTTTTGATGAGCAGATTAAATTTTGGTTTATATGCATGCTGATATCCAACAAATCCATTGCCAATTCTCTTGTTACTATTGCATTAAATTGTCAGTCTTTATTAATTAGCAAAATAAAAACACAACCTTATAAATTTTAAATTAGATTTAAAAATATAAGTTTTAAAATACAGTAATTTCCAAATATGCTATAAATAGTAGTGAGAAATAGCTAAAGCAAATGAAAACTATGCACTTTTTAAATTCAGAAAACATTTTTGCCTGAGTGTTACTGAATGAGGAAATCTCTCAAGAGAAAGAAAAAGGAAAAGAGCTTGAAAAATCCTCTCATCCTTTACAGGTAAAATCTCTAGAGCAGTGGTTTGGGCAGATGGGAAATTTTTACTCTGTTCAATATCTGTTCAGTTGATAAAAAGAGGACTTTGATCTCTGAGACTGTCAATCCAGCTCTTTTCATGAAAAAAAAAAAGGTGCTTAAAGTAAACAGTAAAAGTAGCAAAGCAGTTATTAAAATTCCACTCCAATTGGCTATGCTCCCAGTTCCCAAACCCAAAACATAAAGCCAACTGATTATTCAGATTATATTTAAGATGTTCCTGTATGTGTTTTTGAAGTACATCACTATAAATAACCAATCTAGTTGAGAAAATTACAAATCTTCCCTTTCAAATTCTAATCATATTAGATGAGTAAAGGTAAGATCCAGCAAAAATCCTTGCAGTGACATTTCTATTGATGCCAGCTCTCAGTACCAAATTCAGAGCTGCACCCAGCCTCTAGAGTTTAGTGGATAACTATAAAATATTACAGCTGAGCTTAAAACTACTGCCTGCCAATCATCCAAAATGCACACTGATCTGTATAATTCTTTTTTTTTTTAGTTTAATATGTTAATCTATTCATTGAGGCAGTCTCTTACAAAACATATTCAGTCTCCTTGAGATGTATTTTGCTTTTCTTTTTTAAATAAGAGAAGCCCACTCACTTGAGATTTCCAAACAAATTAGTAGTATAATGAAATAAAATCTTCACCCAAGGTATCTGTTTATTTGGCAATCCCATTAGCTATAACTATATAGTAGATATACTAGGTTTTACCATTTAATTTTTTTTTTAACTTAGAGAAGTTAAGAAGTTTAAAAACTATTTTTACAGAGCCTACTGCATGTGGGGCTCTGAATATTAATGAATTCATTCACTTGAGTTATAGAAAGCAGAAGGGGAACAGCACCTAACATGTTGCTATTTCAGCCAAGAACATGCTGTAGGAAGTAAAGATGTTAAAGGCATCCAGACCCAGCAGCACAGGCTCTAGGGACAGGTATATGAGTACCTGGAAGCAGAGATGCTGTAGTGATTGCTGTGGCTGAGTAGTAACCTTTTGCCTGAAGCCTAGTGACAGTTGTGAACCTTGACCTCTCTTATGCTTTTATCCAGGACTTTTCAGTACCCTGCATTGAATTACTTTCATGGGAAATACCTAAAGTGGGAATTACCTAAAGTGGTTTGTATATACTTTATTAAATCCTGATTGTTAACTTATTAATTTAAAGCATTTTTCTAACATATTTAGGCATAAAGGAAAAATTAAAGATAACTGATACATGAATTTGAATCAAGTATGAAAATGTAAAATGTCTAGGAAACCAGTTATGTTTCAGTGAGAAGAATGTCACTATGTAACTGTGAATATTTTATGTCGTTAAAAGATATAGCATAGTTCTTGACCCAAAACTTATAATCTTGTCATTTCATGACCCAAAACTTATAATCATGTCATTTCAGAGGAAAGAGATTATACTATCAAGTCATTTAAATTCACAAAAAAATTGAGATCCAGAGAGTAGTGTCATTGCCTTGATATTATACAGTTAGTGTCACAGGCATGAATAAAACATATTTCCTGACTTTTCTTAAAACTCATGGTGACTTTACAAAATTCCCAACTTTCATATTTTCAATTCATTTCAGTTGAAAAGGAAGAATGGGAAGGCAAAAAGCATGGAGATATTTATTAACTTAGCATTCAGAAATATATTGTTTCTACTGGGTCAAAAGCAGTGTTTGAATAGGAAATAAAAACTGAAAGCAAATAAGATATACCCACCTATACTACTCCTGGGTATTTTTCCAAGAGTATTGAAGTTAGAATGCTATATTCATACATGCTTACCCATGTTTATAGCAGCATAATTCACAATAGCCAAATTATGGAACCGGACTAGGTGGACTATAAGCTGGTATATACACACAATAGAATTTGACTCAGCATTAAAGAAGAACAAAACTATGTCATGTTCAGGAAAAGGGATAGAATTAGAGATTTTTTTGCTAAATGAAATTAGACAGTCTGAGAAAATGAAGAGTTGTATGTATTTTTGTTTGTTTGTTTTCTCATATGTGGTAGAGAAATTGGGACAAAAAAAGGACTTCAGATAAAGGAGGAGAAACTCTAGTGGAATGAAGAAGGGGTTTAAGGGAGGGAGGTCAGGGGGAGAGGAGAAAGAAACATTTCGAATAATGCCATGTATGTATGCAAAATTGTGATTGACAATCTCAATAACATGTACTGGGAATGGGAAGGAGTGGGGTAGGGTCTGGCAGAAAACACATCAAATGTTATACACATATATGTTTCTATCACTTTGAACTATATTATGTGTATAATTACAATGCACCAATAAATGTATGTTTAAAAAGAAAAGATACAATTATTTTTTAATTGTCAGAAGAGTAAAAGAAAATGCACAGGTAGAAAAAGAATAAAAAAGAGTGATAAAATAATAGAAATAATAACAAAAGTTGAGAACAAAAAACAGATTATAAGTAAAATTAGTAGCTGAGTTTATGCAGAGTATGACCTAGAATCTGAAAATAAGTATCAGAAAAAAAATGTACAAAAACTGGAATACAGAAAAAAATGGTAGATAGCTACGGGCAACAGAGATTTGAATGTATGTATGTTTGTTATGAACAAATACAGATGGTCCTTACTTTGCACAGCAGTTCATTGCCATAAAAAAGATTGTGTAAGCTGGAACTGTGCAAGTTGAAACTATGCAAAGCAATCACAGTAAGCAACAGGGAAATTTACATTTGTTCTGTATTCTTGAAAAGTATTTTCCAAAATATTAAACTTTTTGTGGTTGTTTATCAATACACAGGAAAATTTAAGAATAGAAAAATTAATATTTTTATATGATGATTTTAAATTTTATTCTGTAGTTTAAAATTAGAAACATGCTATGTTTCTTTTTTTTTTTTTTTTTTTTTTTCGGTACTGGGGATTGAACTCAGGGGCATTCTGCCTCCGAGCTATACCCCCAGCCCTATTTTTTATTCTTTATTTTGAAACCGAGTCTCACTAAGTTGCAGAGTGCCTCATTAGGTAGCTGAGGCTGGCCAGGAACCCGGATCCTCCGGTCTCAGTCTCCTGAATGCTGGGATTACAAGCATGCGCCACCACACCCGGCTGCTATGTTTCTTTTTAACAAAGTTATGAATAAAAATGAATATTGTTCATTTTCTAATTCTCAATATACAACTTATGATTTAGAAGAAACATTTATCGATATGCTGATGAATTGCTATGCTGGGTTTTTTTTGTTGTTGTTGTTTGTTTGGATGAGTTACAAACATTTTATCCTTTGAATTTTATTGTTTTATTATATAACTTTTGCTTATTTATTTATTTATTTATTTATTTATTTATTTATTCATTTATTGCGATACTGGGGATTGAACCCAGGGACATTCTACCTCTGAGCTACACTCCCAGTCCTAATTTTAATTCTTTATTTTGAAACAGGGTCTCACTAAGTTGCAGAGGGCCTCACTAAGTAGCTGAGGCTGGTTGCAAACCTGGATCCCCCGGTTTCAGACTCCCAAGTACTGGGATTACAAGTGTGCCCTGGCACATTAGAGTCTCACATCATAATGACCTTCATATTGATATTGACATGCATGCACACAGCACTTGGCAGGCTTTCCCTGGCTCCCTCGCCACCCCTCCCCCCTTCCCCACACAAGGTATTGAGGTCGACATTGTTATTATCACATATGCACATAAGGGCAATGGAAGTGTTTCTTCCATTAATTTTCCCTCTTCCACCTCCCCTCCACTATGATACTGAGTTTCTTACCCAGTCCTTGTTTTATGGAGCAGAAGAATGAAATCCACAGACACCACGAAAGTGAAAATAGGAAGTTTCTTGTGTGTGTGTTGTGAGGGGATACTGGGGGTTGAACCCAGGGCCATACTACCTCAGCCTCCCAACTACTGGGTTTATAAGCATGCACCCCCACACTTGGCTAGGAAGTTTATTTTATAGGAACAAGCAAGCAGAGAAACAGATCCAGCGGGGTCTCCTGTCATTTGCTGAGTGTAGCTTGGGCCATGCACTGTCACTTGCACACTGCCTTTCTCCAAAGTCCACTCAATCCACCAAAAAGTAACAAGGAGAAAGTCATACCACCTCTAGGGGCCTTGGCAGACTTTAGTGTCCAGCAGGACCTTCTGGCTCTGCCCAACTGTAGGCTGGACGATGCACTGTCAATTGTACAACACTTTTCCCCAAAGTCTACTCCATCTACCATAGAGAGTAGCAGAGGTAAAGCTCACACAGAGGAGAGGGGTCCTGAGAAGGTAGCTGATATTGGTACTGAGCATGGTGTTTTATGTATATATTTGAAGCCCCTTTGGATAGACACTAAACAATGAAGAAAATCCCCATTTTTCTTGACTTAGTTAATTTTCCATCTATTGCTTTTAATTATCTGAAATCATGAGACTCTTCTGCATCTTTGTCCCCTGGTCTATATATAGCAATAGGCCATGAGTCTAAGTTTGGTGCACATATATCTTTGGTTCCTGATAGCTTGATTCCACTCCTCCACATTGAACTGTTCATGTCCATGTCTGATGTACAACATGGAACCACTTTCCTTCTTGGGGGGGGGTATATTTTATTTTATTTTTTTAACCTTTATATCCTAGGAATCCTATTACCTCACTACCTACCCAATACCTAACTCCTTACCTAAACCACTTCCCTGGCTCCATTGTAGTTTCTCCTCCATTATCTAAAGTCCCTCTTGTATCCTATTAATCCCTAGGTTCCACATATGAGAGAAAACATATGACCCTTCACTTTCTGTGACTGGCTTATCTCACTTAAAATGTTTTCCAGGTCCTTCCATTTTCCTACAAATGACATAATTTTTTTTTTTTATTGCTGAGTAGAATTCTATTGTGTGTATATCCCATAATTTTATAATCCATTCATCCATTCATGTACACTTAGGTTAGTTCCGTAATTTGGCTACTATGAATTGTGCTGATACAAACATGCACGTATCACCAAAATATTTTGATTTCAGTACCTTTGGAAATATACCCAGGAGTGAATACAGTGTATTCATTCCAAGTTTTCTGAGGAATTTCCACACTGATCTCCACAGCAGATGTACTAATTTGCAGTCTCACCAACAATGTAGAAGAGTTCCTGTTTCCCCACATCTTCACCAGCATTTATTTATGTTTGACTTTTTAGTGATTGCCATTACATAGAGTATCAGTATAGTTTTGATTTGCATCTCCCTGATTGCTAATGATGTTGAACATTTTATTTATGTATTGGGTATTTGTATCTCTCCTTTTGTTACATGTCTATCACCCATTTCTTGATTGTGTTATTTGGCTTTTTTTGATGTGTGTGTTAAGTCTTTTAAGTACTGTTTATATTCTAGATATTACTCCTCTATCAAGAGGAATAGCTGACAAAGATCTCTCATTCTGTAGGTTCCCTCTTTAGAATCTTAATGATTCTCTTTGATGAACAGAAACTTTTTAGTTTAATGCAATCTCATTTATTAATCTTTGTTTTAATTTCTTTTGTCTTGGAGGTCATATTGAGGAAGTGTCTACCTGTGCCTATATGTTGTAGTGTTGGACTTATGCCTTGCTCTAAATATCTATTTTGAAAGCTCCTTTAGTTTGAAGTTCACACTAGTGTCACTTCTAAGATATCTTTGTCCTTACTATTGCAGATAACTTTCCTTATTTATTCTTTTTTTTTTTTTTTTTTTTTTTTTTTTTTTTTTTTTTTTTTTTTTTTTTTTTTTTTTTTGCAGTACTTGGGATTGAACTCAGGGGCATTCTACCTCCGAGCTATACCCCCAGCCCTATTTTTTATTCTTTTATTTTGAAACCGAGTCTCACTAAGTTGCAGAGTGCTTCACTAGGTAGCTGAGGCTGGCCGCGAACCCGGATCCTCCAGTCTCAGCCTCCCAAATGCTGAGATTACAAGCATGAGCCACCATGCCCGGCTTTCCTTGTTTATTCTGACTAAGTCACCTTCACTAAATTCCTGTGTATGCATACCTGGGGCTCTGGAGTTGTGTTTTCAATGTTTTCATGGTCAACTATTTATTTTATAACTGTATTTACATTTAATACAAGTGTCACTTTTCAAAGTGATAATGTTATAACTGTTCATGTTTTTGCTTCACTGTTATTATTATTGGCCAACAATAACATTGTAATTGGCCATTCTATCTTTGATTATCTGTTTTGGGTAAAATGTCATTTGGACTTAGTTCTGGTGCCAAGGAGGTAGGACAACTACATGATTTACTGTCTGTTGGTGAATTAAATAACACATATAATGTCACCAATCATTGAAAGACAATATCAGTGAAAGTGATGATTGGTTAAATCATCCAAAAAATCACTGAAAGTGGTAATTGGTTACAAACATATGTGCTATTTGTACAGTTATTTGTGGGTTGAAGAGATATCAACAAACTTCATCCTATATGTGATTATTCAGTTAATGTGCCATGGAAAATGAAATTTGAACCATGTGATGGGGGTGTCATTTAACTGAATTCTAGTAAGCAAAATATTTGAATTTAAGAATTATGAAGAATTAAGATTTTCTGTATATAATCAATTTGAAAATTTGGAAAAAATGAATATATAGCATGCTAAAATTGCCACAAAAATAATAGTTTGTTTAACACATTAAGTATTAACTATAAACTATATTTAACACATTAAGTATTAACTTTAAACTATATTTAAGACTCTAAGGCCCAGATGCTTTTGCAATTGTGTAAAACACCTCTTCTTGTAAAATGCAAAGAAATACAAAACCACAAGTAAAACTGTAACTTTCTATTAAACTAGGAAAAAGTATTGAATTCAAGGAAACCTTGATGAACTAAAGATCCAAGAGAAATAAATTTCATAGGTAAGGAGGTACCTGTGATGATATTTTTAAAACCTAGACATGTGTACCTCATCTATGTATGGGTTGCCCTTGATGATGAGACACAATAAGGTAGAGGAGAAAAAATATTTTTAGAAATCTAAGAATTAATTCTAAAATTATTGTAATTGTAGAGAATTAGAATAGGCTAAACAACTTTGACAAGAAAAAATATTGAAGGAATTATATAACCAAATGTCAAGATTTTCATAAAGCTATGCTTATCAAGACAAGACAAAGGGTTTAGGGTAAAGATAGAAAAAAAATTAACAACAAAACAAAATAGAGTTTAGAAGTAATTTCACAAATATATAGGCAATTGATTTTGAACAAAATCACAAAGACAACTCAATATAGAAAGGATAATTATGTTGGAGAAATTGGATAACAGTGAGCAAAATAGTGAACCTCACATTTTCCCCATACCACATCCCCAAATTAAATTGAAATGAGTAATAAAAATAGATATTTGACATAAAATTCTCAAATTTCTCTAAGTAAACAAAGAATATTATAGTGATGTTTAAGCTAGCAAAAACTTCTTAGTGAACAAGAAGCTATTCATTAACAGCTAACAGATTAGATTTAATAAAAAGCTCATTTTTGTTACTCAAAAGATAGTGCTAAGAAAATGAAAAACTATAGTGAAAAAATAATAATAATTTGAAGAACATATATCTAACAAAGAACTTGTATCTTGCATATATTAAAAAGCCTTTAACAAACTATTAGACAAAAAGCTCAGTTAAGTACTGAACAACACAAGATGGCTACTGAGGAAAACTCCTCTCCTCAGGCACTGTAGAGCTTGAATGAAAACTACCCGAAAAGTACCTTCTTTATAGAAGAAAAAAAAAGCAGCAAAAAAAAAGTAACAAAAATTGAAACACAGCTGAACAGAACCCAGAAAACAGACCAGGGAGAGTGAAGGAGCCCACACACAGCGGTAGCCTTTGAGTCAGCCACCTGGAGCGGGGTCTACTAGCACTGAGACATCTGATGACCTCCTGCATACCCAGTGACCAGATGTGGAGTAAGCGACTACAGAACTCCACACCCTAATCAGGCGGCATATCCCCGCATGATCGGAATGCCTGGGACGACCAGCTTAAGCCTGTGGTGGGAACACCCCAGCTCACCTCTACCTCCAGAACCAGAGCAGCATAGAACTGTAAGTTAACTGCACTCTCGGGGGGGGGGGGTCTTGTGCAAAGGACAGACTCAGTCACCTGCCCTTCTAGAAATTGGATAGGAGCGGAAGTGTAGGAGGGACCCAGAGCACACTGCAGAGAGACCTTACAGGCCCCATGGAAAATGCCCTGCATTTAGACTGCACATCTGCCACCAGCAAAAGCAGAGAGAGAGATGCAGACAGGGATTGTGGAAAGAGTGGAGCCTTAGGCTTCATGGGGTCCAAATTCAGTGATGCTCACTGCCTACATAGACAAAGAGCAGCAGAAGAGGTGCCAGTGGAACACCCTGTCTACACTGACAGAGAAAGCAAATAAGAATGCCTCAAACATGCTCAAAAATCTAATATAGTGAGCAGACATTTAAAAGCTGAAAATATCCATGCAGACCCAAAAGGACTTCAGAGGCCAACTCGGCTTTGTACATATATATTTGTGGAGTTTTCAGGTTTTGCTTGTTTCTTTCTTTCTTTCTGTGTTTTTTCACTCTGTTTTTTTGTATTCCCTTGTTATATTTATGTTTGTTTGATGGAATGATTGGTTGCATTGTTATTTTTTGCTCACTTGTTGGCTTCTTCTTCATTCCTTTTACAAGCTTCCCTCCCTCTCTCCTAGCTATATTCTTCTCAACACTTTGCTCTCATTCCTTTTTCCTTTTTTCCCTATCTCATATCAAGACCATTTCATACCACTATACCTAAATACTCTACATTGACTACCAGAATCCCCCCACATATCCACTATCTCTAATCTTTACCATATATCAACTCAACACACAAACTCTTATCTCACTAAATCATATCTTCTACTTTACCCTATTCTTGCATTCATCACTGTGCCCCCACCCCCACCCCAACTAACCTTCACCACTGAACACAACCTGTCCTTGTACATACCATTGGATACCTCTAAATCCCTACTGCAGAGATTGGACCTGAGAGGTGAACTACCAGAAAGGATTCCCAAACACCAAGAATAAACTCACTTTTGCTGATAGAAAGAATAGCACAACACATTCCACATAGAGGCCTAAAAATGAAGAGGCCACAAATTTTCCTATGCATGCCTCTAAGATGAATCCCCATAATAGAAGCAACAAATGGACAATAGAAGTCAACATTTGAAACCCACAAGTGGCACCATTACAGTGGGAAGAAGAAGACCTAGAGTAATTGCAATGTAGTATAAGATACTATTAACAGAGAGAAAATACAAATAAGAAACCTATAAATTGAGAGAAAGCTTGCAAAAGCAGCCAAGACATAAACATAATAAGAGAGAAATCATAAGAAGGAAAATAGCAAAGAAAGAATGAGCTACCACAATCCCACAATCACAGAACTACCCAACACAGAATGGCAGAGATTACTATCGGGCGCCCCAGGCTGAACCCTCAGCCATGAGGCCCCAATAAAAGACGCCGGCTAAATGCTACTGGTTCGAACCTCTTTTATTATCTCTCTCTTTCTAGGATCAAAGGTTTTGCACACACGATAACAAACACAGTGCTGAGGTCGTCTTTCCAAATAGTGCTTCTTCCTACAAACTTTCAATAACCCCTCTCTCTAGCAACCCGTCTTCCACTAGCAACCCACAATCTTTCTTCCCAGGACTTCCCCAGCAACCCGGCCAACCTCTTCCCAACCGCTTCTTCTTCCCAACCAATTCCTCCCAGAACTTCCCAACCAGCCTTTCCCCAGCAGCTTTTAGCAACGCTCTCTTTAGCCGCGCTCTCTCTATTAGCCGAGTGTTTGTTCGTTAGCCGTGTGCGCTATTAGCCGTGCCTTCTATTAGCCGTGCTTCCTCTATTTGAGAGGTGGAGGCTCTTATAGCTGCACCGGGCCTAAGCCACGAGGTGTCTCGTACAGCTCTCACCTGGCCGGCCACGAGTCAGGTGTGCTGGTGCATGCGCTCTGGCGTGGCACAGCTTCGGGATGTAATCCACCTGTAGCTGCTTCTGGCACTTTATCAGGCGCCATCTAGAGGCAAGGTCCAGCTGGCCAGGCTAGGCCCCCGACATCTCCCCCTAACTGTTTATATATAAAGTGGCCATAGATGGTGCCTGTCTTAGGTGGATAGACCCTAGCAATCATCCTTACCCGTCCTTAGAACAGTGGTAGCAAGACCACCTTCCTGTCTTAGGTTGGTATGATGCTGGGTCCGATCAC
>PVLC010016936.1:0-20487 GCA_004027655.1 Graphiurus murinus
AAAAAAAAAAAAAAAAAGAAAGAAAGAAAAAAGAAAAGAAACCCAGTATCTCACACAAGCACCTGGTGAACCTCCAAGCTGAGCACCAGCAACAGGACCAGACTATAGGACTCCACCAAGCGCAGTTCTAGAAGAGGAACGTTGGTCTGTGGCCACAGAAAGTGGACTGTGATCTTGGGGTGGGGGTGGCATGGGGAGGAGGGAGGAACTTTCTGGATGGACAGAAGTATTCTAGACACTGGCAGTTCCCAGGTCTAGATCCTGTCAGAACCCACCCCGCCGTGCAGTGAAGATCCAGGCATTTTACTGTGTGTACGTTACACCTCACCAAGAAAAGAAAGAAAATCAGTAGCTTAGAACGGGTAAAGGAGAAATAGCTGTGGGGAGTCAAGCATCATGGCACAAGCCTGTAATTTCAGTACTTGGGAGGCTGAGACAGGAGGATCTCAGGTTCATGGCCAGCCTCAGCAATTTAGTGAGAACCTCAGCAACCTAGTGAGACCTGTTTCAAAACAGAAAACTAACAAAAGGGCTGGGGTGTAGCTGGGAGGTAGAATGCCCCTGGGTTCAATCCCCAGCACCATAAAACAAACAAACAAACATATAAATGGCGCCCAGTGTGGTGGTGTGAGCTTGTAATCCTAGTACTTGGGAGACTGAGACACGAGGATCACAAGCTCAAGGCCAGCTTCAGCAATTTAGTGAGACCTTGTTTCAAAATAAAAAATAAAAAGAGCTGGGGTGTAGTTTGGAGGTAGAATTCCCTGGGTTTGATCTCTAGCAACACACACACACACACACACACACACTCACACACACACTCACTTACACACACACACACTCACACACACACTCAGAAGCTCTGGGAGAGGTGGGGTGGGGTGCACTCACTCCCTCACCCCCAGAGCAGATCGAGAGCTGCCCTGGGCTCCCGATCCCTCGCCCCCATGGCCAGGAAGCCCTATTCCTCCAGAAAGGCGGGATGATTCCGGCCTTCTTTCCCCAGCGCTCCAGGGCGTCCCCAGGCAGCAGCACCCACCTGCCCTGCTCAGGTTGCTGCCCGCAGGGAGGGACGTGGGGCAGTCTGTCCTGCAAATCCTGAGTTAATGAATCCCAGCAATCTTCTGCCTGTGAACAGCCTCTTCTTTGGGGTTTTGGTGAGAAGCGCAGGGATTAGGGCCTGGCAGGAGGGGTGCCTCCTCCCGGGGGGCTCAGCTTTCACCCCAGGAGAAATCTGAACTGGCCCCCGACCCCCACTCCCATTTCCCCTCGGCAGCAATCCCTTGTTCTTACAAGAGGCATTATCTGCTTAATCCCCGCCGCCCCGCTGGCTCCGGGGGTACAGGCATGTGGGGCCCTGCTGCCCCCCTGCTGGCTGCCCCTGCCCCAGTGCCTGGGTACCCTTCCTCAGTCCTGCTGGCCAAGGGGCTGGGAATGAGGACCATGGACAGGCCCTGGCCAGCACCGCCCTGAACACACGTGTGCGCACACACTCGCACTCGGTCTCACACGCATGCACACACACTCTCACTGGGTCTCACACGTGTGCACACTGTTGGGTTCTGGGGTTGGCTGATGTGAACGGGCTGGGTGGGTGACTGGAGCCTCTGGGCCCCGCTGGGCTCTGAAGGTCAGCAGGTCAAGGGCAAGGGCTGGTCTACGTCTCGGCGGGATGGGATGGCTGGGTGGCACCTCTCGTGTAGCCTGCGGAGACTGGGGCTGGAGGACGCTACTGGCTGGTGTGTGACCTCAGGCAGGTTCCTTGGGTGTCAAAGGGGAACACGGGGAGGTTTTTCCTCTAGAGGAAGGGAGGCTGAGAAGAGGCAACGGGCAGAGCCCTTGGAGGAAAGACTCCATCAGTGGTGGTAGTTGATGACGACAGTGACGATGATGGTGGTGATGATGGTGGTGACAGTGGTGATGGTGGTGATGGTGGTGATGGTGGTGGTGACAGTGGTGATGGTGGTGATGGTGGTGATGGTGGTGGTGGCGATGATGATGGTGACAGTGGTGATGGTGATGGTGACAGTGGTGATGGTGATGATGGTGGTGGTGTCGATAGTAATGGTGACGGTGGTGATGGTGATTGTGACAGTGGTGACGGTGATGGTGATGATGGTGGTGGTGACAGCCATGATCGTGATCATGGTTATGATAGTGGTGATGATGGTGGTGGTGGCGATAGTAATGTTGACGGTGGTGATGGTGATGGTGGTGGTGATGATGCTGGGATTCTGGGGATTGAACCCAGGGCCTCACACATGCGAGGCAGGCGCTCCACCACTGAGCTACATGCCCAGCCTGGTTCTTTATTATTACTATCAATAAACAGCTCTCCCCTCCCTGCACTCTCTCTGCTTCCTCTCCGCACACCCCACAGTGCCCACGTCCTGAGCTGCCCCCACTCAGATCCTCCTATGTACCCAATGGGAGCCCGTTCCTCAGACGTCCCTCCTGAGCCTGACGTTGCACCACTGAGCAGGACCTGGTCCTGGGTCACCTGTCGTGTCCTCTGAGCCTTAGCAGCTGCAATGGCCTCTGTGGGGCTTACCTGACAACCTGGGCAGAGTGTGCGTGGGTGACAGGGTTGTGAGGTGGGGCTCGGGGGGCTCGGGGGGCTCAGGAGCTGCACCCTGGGGGAGGCAGGGCCATAGCCGGCCTCAGCCAGTGCTGGCGCATCTCAGCTTGAGTTCCCAGTTGGTGGCAAGGGCCCTGGCAGGCGGCCACAGGACCAGGTGGCTCTACCTCAGCCTCGGGGGGGGGGGTCTTCCTCAGGGGGCCCGGATGGCTGGGTTGGCGGGGCTGGAGAGGAAGCCCCGCTGGCTTCTGGAGGTTCAGGAGGGATGACTCGAGGGTGGGTCGCGGTCCTCACTCAGCACTGACAGCCCACCTGTGCTTCTGTCCTGTACTGCCCCCCGGGTCAACCCCAGCCACAGGAGAACCCCTTCGTCCTGGGGTGACTCCATGGGGAGAGTTTTGTGCTGAGCCAGGAGGCCTGGGGCTTTGCACAAGTCTCCCTCTGCCCTGCTGTGTGACCTCAGGAGTACCAACCTCTCTGGGCCTCAGAGTCCTGTCTGTGTGCGGCTGGTACCATCATTGCTGGCACTCTGAGAAGGAGCCCTACGATTTCAGCTCCTTCTTGTCTGTCTGGGGCCCTGGCCCTGGGTAGACACCAGGCCGGGAGCCTGGGTCCAGCCTCTGCCTCTTTGGGGCTCAGTTCCCTCTCCGGGAACAGAGGTGGCGGTGCCCTCTCAGGCAGGACGCTGGGGCCATCGGGGTTCGGAGGGGAAAAGGGAGTGAGGACAGTGGCCGGTGGTGCAGCCAGCAGGAGTGGCCCACACCCAGGACGCACAAAGGGGCCATGTGTCCTCGGTGGGCAGCCAGGGGCCAGCGGCGCTCCAGGGACGGGATTTGGCTTCAGAGCGAGCTTTATTGAGTTTCCTTTTTAATTACAATAGTCCCTGCTCCTACAAGGGCGGCTTTTGTCCCAGCGGCTTAGGAGAGGGAGGGCGGCAGGGCTGGGGCTGGGGCTGGAGGGGCAGCGCTCACGCCCCCAGGAGGGGACGAGGGGGCAGTTTAGTGTGGTTGGGGGGGTGGGGGGCTGAATTTGAACGGGACAGATACTTCTCTCTTCTGTTGGTTTGCCACGCTCCCGATTCTTGCGTCCTGGACAGCCGGACAGCTGACCGTCACCACCTCCATGGGGTGGTCTGTGGGTATCTCAAGCTCAACATCCACTCCCTCCCCCTGACTGGCTCTGCATTATGGGTTCTTCATCTCATTCATTCATTCATTCATTCATTCATTCATTCATTCATTCACTGGGCATGCTCTCTATGTCAGACCTTGCTCTAGGGCTGAAGTACACACGTGAACACCTGGGTCAGCTCTCTGTCCTGGGGGGGGCAGAGTTCTTTGCCCCCACCCGGTCCATCCTATGGCTTCCAGGAAGGCGGGATTCGCAGTGAGCCCGCCCAGCTCTCACCCCCAAGCGAGGCACCGGCGGGCGCTTTGGAGATGTGTCTACTCCACAGACAGAATCGCCTGACGCAGGTAGACCTGAGGGTCGGGAGTGAGGCGGGAAGCAGACGCCCCAGGCTGCAAACACCTGCCCGTGTCACATCGCCAGCGCCAGGTCGCCTGCTCCCATGTGCACTGGTTTCATGTTTGAAAAAGCAAAATAAGAAAATCTTCAGATGAAAGAGAGGTTAAGCAAGCAACTCCTAGAACTACTACAACAGCAAACCAAGTCTAAGAGTTTTTAAAAGTTGAATTCATCTTTCCCACTAAAAATTATAGCAGGTGCAGCTAGGTGTGTGTAATCCCAGAGACGTGGGAGGCTGGAATTGCAGGTTCAAGGCCAGCCTGGGCAACCTGGGGAGACCCTATCTCAAAAAAAAAAAAAAAAATAAAGAGGACTGGGGGTATAGTTCAGTGGTAAAGCGCCTCTGGGTTCAATTCCTGGTACCACAAAATGAAGAAAAGAAAGAGAAAGAAAATGAAGTTTGGACGCAGACAGCCACCCCTACTGCTTCTCGGATGTGTGCCTGGGCGCCGTGCAGAGCCTCCAAGATTCAGTTTCCCCATCGCAGAGCCTCCAAGACTCAGTTTCCCCGTCTGCCCCTCAAAGGGCTGCTGAGAGGACTCATGCAGCAATGACCGTGAAGGTCAGGTACACGGTCACGGCTCTCAGGCCCCTGGGGTGGCTCCCCCAGAAGAGAGACCCTCGCTGTGAGTCCCTTGAGCCCTGTCCACCACCGGCACCGGCTCCCCGGAAGCTCTGGATCCCATGAAACAGGGCAGCCGAGGCCGAGGTCCTCACAGCCCCGCCCCTGCCCCACGGGCCTGGGCCCTGGGTCCAGCTGCCTTAGGTTGGAAGCGGGACCCAGCTGCCCCGGCCTTTCCAGCCCCTTCTGGTATGTGGTCCTTCTGTCCCCGTGTGCTCCGGTGGGCACCGGCTTGGAGCACGAGGGCCACTGTCTGAGCTGGCTGAGGACCCGACTCCTCAGAGACGGGGCTTTGGCCTGTTTGCTTCTGTGCCACAGGCTCTGGATGGGGTGGAGCATGTTCCCCTGTTTTGCAGATGAGAAAACTGGGGTTCAGAGAGGGCAAGGGCCTATCCCAAGACCACACAGCAGATCTTGGCAGAAGCCTCAGATCAGTTTTCAACCTGGGACCCCCTCCCGGCATTTTTCTATTGTTAATAGTCAGTCCGCCTCTCTTGGGTCCCAGACACTGCCCCCATGGCTCCTGTCCTCCAGCCTCCAAAAATGGCTGCGTCCTCCAGAGGGAGGCTGTGACTTAAGGCCAGGCCCAAGCGCTGACGTGCAAAGGGGCAGGGGGACAGCGCCTCCCGCCCAGCCAGGCGCCCCATCTGGACTGCGGGGCTGCAACCTGATCTCAAGCTGGAGAGCCGGGCTATTTTGGGGGTGGCACCAGAGGCCCAGGCACCCTGGTTGGGGGAAGGGGTGCCTCCTACCCTACCACAGCTTAGGATGTAGGCCTAGGCCTGGGGGATGGTTCCAGCACTGGGTGAGGGTGGGCAGACATGGAGGCGGGGCCAGGGCCCCACAGGAGGTCTCCCTTGCTCCAAGGGATGGAAGATTCAGAGCTACAGGCATGTACAGAGGAACCACACACCAGGGTCCTTGTCCTTACCCCATCATGCTGTGGGACCTTGGGCAAGTCACTCTGCCTCTCTGGGCCTCTCCTCATCTGGACCATGGGGAGACCTCAGGTCTTACCCAGCTCTGGGCTTCCATTGTCTAGGCCGAAAAGGAAATAGCCCTTATCTAAGGTGTTAGGGACAGAGGACAAGGCTCAAAGGTTCTAAGATAAAGGGATTGTTGTAACTTTCTAGTATTTTATGAGTAAGCGTTCTGAATGCACAGCGTTGGGCTCATCGCTGTGGCTGGGGTGGTCCAGACAGCACTGTTGCCCTGGAGCCCAGCCGGCGGGAGTAGGGACACTTGGGGTGAAGGGAGAGGCCAGCAGGTGCTGGGAGGAGGGTTATTGGCAGCACAGTCCTCCCCCCAGCCCAGGCCAGGAGAATGCCCCGCCCCCGTCATCAGGCCCCGCCCAGCTGCTGTTGGCTGCTCTTGGAGGGCAGTGCCTGCTGAGGACCCCTGGCCTGCCCCTCCCTGCAGCCCAGGCGGGTGCTGGCCGCCTTCCAGGCCTGGTCTGGGCCCTGGAGAGAGTTCCTTATCCTGCTGCGCCCAGTTGAGCCCGGGCTTCTGAGGAGATGGGGGACTGGGTGCAGCCTGGAATGGGCTGGGGGTAGAGACAGGTGGGAGACTCCTGGGCCATCCACCCACCCGCGACTGTGCTGTGGACCCGGGGCTCAGCCCTTCCGGAGCCCTGCTGCTCCGCGTGTAAGATGGGGACAGGGATGTTCCCGTGTCAGTTGAGACAAGTGGCGGACAATGTTCTGCAAACCCAGGGGCCTTGGGAGCCTACGGGGTGGCAATGGGGACGGCAGGGAGGGAGGAAGGAGGAGCTTTCCAGGGAGGCACCGTTAAGTTGCTGAGGCTGGCCTTGAACTCGTGATCCTCCTGTCTCAGCCTCCCAAGCACTAGATTACAGGTGTGTGCCACGGTGCCCCGCTTATAAGTATTTATTTTTAATTGAGTCTCTTGCTTCACAACAGGTTGGATGCAGCTATAAAAATATTTATAATTCAAAAGAATAATATAAAAAAAAAATCAGAAGTTTCTGTGGTGTGTAACCGGCTGGTGTAGTTCTCAGAAGGCAATGTGAACCTTTGGAGCCACCTGGATCGGGCCTCCTGCAGCTGCGGAAAGTGCAGGGACCGGGGGTAAGTCACTCTGCTGCCTGAGCCTCGGTTTCCACACTTGGTAGTTGGGGTGAGTTGTTTCTTCCTCGTCGCTTTGGAATGAGGGTCAAAGGACCCCGTGTTTTCGAGGGGCCTGGTCTGTACTTGGCGAAGGCAAGGGCCATGGAAATGCTTCCGGCTGTTTTGCGATTCATTTGTGCTGGTTGATGAGTCAACCAGACAGGCTTCCCGGAGGAGGCTCCGCCCCCGAGCAGCTCTGAGTGGGGGCCCAGGAGGGAGGCTGTGTGGGGGAGCTGTGTGTGTGAGATGCTGGCAGAGCCCTGAGGATGAGAGGGCAATATGGGGGCCTGGCTGGCCCCAGAACGCCCCAAAAGGGAAACAGGAGCGGACAGGGAAGGGGAAGAGGGAAGGAACAGCAATCATAGAGCGCCCACATCCTCTTAATCCCCCCAAACCCTGTGGGGGAGACACATGGGCCATCCCACTTTGCAGGTGTGGAAACCGAGGCCACTGGGGCTCTTGGGCTTGTGCTGGTGACCAGGCTGGCCGGGAGGAGGCAAGGCTGAGCAGCTTTGCCTGGTACACAGTGTCAGCTTATAGTAGGTGGGGATTTGTTACAAGCAAAAATTGGACCCTCACCCCCCCCCCCCAAAGCCATGATCAAATAAAGATTTAGTTTTATTATTTTTATTTTGTGGGACCAGAGATTGAACTCAGGGGCATTCCACCTCTGAGCTATAGCCCCAGTTTATTTTACTTTATTTTGAAACAGGGTCTTGCTAAATCGCTGAGGGCCTCATTAAGTTGCTGAGGCTGGACTTAAACCTACAATCCTCCTGTCTCAGTCTCCCAAGCACTGAGATTACAGGTGTGTGCCACCAGGCCAGGCCAATAAAGATTTAAAAATAATAATGCCAGATGTGGTGGTGCACGCTTGTAATCCCAGTACCTGGGAGGCTGAGACAGGAGGATCGCAGGTTCGAGGCCAGCCTCAGCTATTTAGTGAGGCCTTTTGCAACTTAGTGAGACCCTGTTTCAAAATAAAGAATAAAAAATAGGGCCAGGGATGTAGCTCTGAAGTAAAATGCCCCTGGGTTCAATCACCAGTACTGGAAAAAAAAAAATTGACAAGGAAGGAGAGACAGGCTGGGGAGTAGCCGAGGGGACCAGCTTGAGGCTGCACAGCCAGGACACCACAGGGCCGGGCTGCAATCCTTTGGTTCTACTGGAGCTCCGGCTCTTCTCCTGCCTGGACCAGGCCAGGCCCCGCTGTGGGAAGGGCCCTCCAGCGGCCCCCGCCCTGTGGACTTTATTGGGTCCTTAATGGGCTCTCTGAGCCCCAGCATCTGCCTCCTTTTCTGTTCTAATAAAAGGCGGATGCCCTGGGGAGGGGGCGGGTGGCGCGGTGCTGGGGGGGGGGGGGCTCTGGCTCGTGGCCGCACTGGGGGACACATTCCTGGGACTTGACTCACAGGGAAACGTCGTGGTGTCTCCTGAGCGCTTCGGGGCCTGCAGCTGTGGCCACATTCCTCCTCCCCGCCTGAGCGGCAGCCGAGGACACAGACCCATCCTGGGCCATGGAGACTGAGGCCCGGAGAAGACTGTCCCACCTCAAGGGACCAGGGTGACCGGCTGGACACGCAGCTGGCAGCCTGTGTGTCCTCTGCTACGCTAGGGGCATTTAGAGGGTTGAGAGCAGGGACGTTTCCAAACTTCCTATGGTGGAGAACTCCCAAGAGCCCTGGGCCTAGGGCTGGGGTAGGGGTCCGAAACCCACCCAGGAGCCCACCCTGTGCCGCTCGCTGTGTCCTGCCGTGAGATGAGCCCGTTTCTAATCCTGGTGATCACAGAGTCCTCCGACCAGGGGTGGGGGACAGACAAGGACCCAGTTCCATCTCAGTCATCATAGTGAAGGAGCATGCTGGAGGCCATGAGTCTTGTGCTGGGAGGGTGGACCCATGATGCTGAGAAAGGAGTCCACAATCCCAGCTCCGATCAGCTGGGGAAATAAAGGCAGGCAGTGTCACATCACGACTCTGGTTTTAACCTCTGAGCGGTGCTGAGTGGAAATCTCTCTGAGGGTCCTTTGAACTCTGACAATCTAGGATTCTGGACTCAATTACTTCACAGTGTGCTGGGGGGACTGGATGCTCTCAGGCAGCCCCCCTCTCCCACCAGTCTGGCCTATCGTGTTTTGTCAAAAAGTTCTGCTGGCGCTCGTCCATGGCCATCAGCTTATGGATTTGTGTGGCTGGGTCAGCAGAGGCAAGCACCTGCGGTAGAGACTGTCTGGCCTGAGAATCCTAAAATATTTTTTCTTTCTTTTTTTTTTTTTGTGGCTCTAGAGATTAAACTCATGGGTGCTCTACCCTCTGAGCTACACCTCCAGCTTCATTTTATTTTTTTTATTTTTAAACGGGGTCTCTCAGCTGGGCATGTTGGCACATGCCTGTAATCAGGCATGATTTGGGGGGCCGAGACAAGAGGATTGAAGGTTTGAGGCCAGCCTCAGCAACTTAGTGAGAATTTGTCTCAAAAAAAAAAAAAAAAAAAAAAAACCCATTTAAAAGGGGTAGGGATGTAGCTTGGAAATAGAATTCCCCTGGGTTCAATCCCAAGTACAAAGACACAAAACAAAATACAAAACAAAACAGAAACAACCACCCACCAAATCAGGTCTTGCTAAACTGCTGAAGCTGGTCTTGAACCTGCGATCTTCCTGCCTCAGCCTCCTAAATACTGGGATTACAGTCGTGTGCTACTGCACCTAGCTCTAAGATATTTTCTAATTGACTCTTATAGGACTAGTCTGCTGAACCCTGGCCTAATGGATGGACCTCAGGCTGCAGCCCTTGGCCAGGTGGGCGCTGGGCAGAGGGGCATTTATTTGGGTCTGTGTGTGGGGGGGAGGGGGCAGGTGTTTTAAAGAACCTGTAATTAGGTGCAGGTCAGGATCTCAAACTCAGATTTTTCTTCTGCCTCCGTTTCTCTGTATGTAAGTAGAAACCACTGTACCTGGGCGGCAAGGCAGGACTGAGGCCCAGCACAGCAGAGGATACGGAGAGAGTCTCGTGCCCGGGCTGGGCGCCTGAGCTGGGTTATTTATGGGTTTCCGCCGGGAGGGGGGCTGCGGGCCTCAGGCCGTGTCTGACCTGAATTCTTACACTTACAGGAAATTAGAGCCCTGGGAAGCAGGTGCGCTGGTGATCCAGCCCTGGGGTGGCCGGGAGGGTGACGTGGCTGGGGCACCGGGAAGGGGGGCTGCGGGGCCAAGCGCTGGAGGAGGGGCTGGCTCGAGGGGCGGGGGCTCCGGTCCACCTTCCTGCAGCCATGGAGGGGAGCCACAGTGACGCCCCATGGGCTGGGCTCTGGTCCTCTGCTCTGCTTTAGTTAATCCCCACAACATGCCTAGGAGGTCGGACCACACCCCCCACTTGACAGAGGGGGAAACTGAGGCTCCCGGAGCCGTACACCCTTGCCCTGGGTTGCATGGAACAGCCCGGGAAGGACGATGTGATTCCAACTCACATAGACTCATGAATACCAGCCACCACAGGCCAACGAGGAGGGCTCCGGGAAATTCCAGAATGTGCTGTGGGGTTCGGCTGTGGGTGTGCAGCCTCCTGGGGGTTCCATGGTGGGGCAGAGTCAAGTGCGTTCCTGAAGCGTTGGTGGAAGGCAGGGAGGGCCTGATGCCTGCGTCTGGGGGCAGAGGCTCTGGTGTGACGGTCTCCCCGGAGGCCGGGACTGGAGGCTCGAGGCAGCCTGCCTGTCTGCAGTGAGAGGGACCCTAGGACGCTGTCTTTGACAAGAGCGTGCAGGGCGCGGTGGGGTGCAGGGAAGTGAGCTTGTGCAAAGGCGGGCCCGGCGCTTGGACGGAGCACTGGGATGGTTGCAGGGGCTGTAGGCGATTCTGGAGACCATCTTCATGAAAAAGAACACAAAATTGCAAATACCAAGCAAGCATCTTTAAATCGAGGAAATAAACCACAACAGATTATACAAGTTGCAGGCTGACAAATATCACAAACATTACCAAACCCAGAGAAATGCCATGCTTAGTGATTAACTATACCTGGCACACCGACCAGGCTGCATCTCCCCTTCCCGGGACCCCCTACCTTGCTAGTCTTGGGGGGAGCCTGCAGCCTGAGCCTGTGACATGAGAGTTTGCAGGGTGACAGGGTGTATGTGTGTCAGGATGTGGGCACACATTGTGTGGGGCTGTGTGTCACCAAAGAGCAAGAGAGGAGACTGAGACCATAGGAGCAGACTGGCTCAGCGCATGTTTGCTGAGTGACTAACAAAGAACACCATGTACCTGCCTTAGTACGCGTGGACGCACATGTATGTTTAAGCAAGTGCATCCATGTGAACACGTGAGCTTGCAGAAAGGGCTGTGTGTGAGTTGGTGTGATTCCTCAGGTATTTTCTCCTTGGCGTTCTGGTTTAGGGAACCCCTCCCTTGCGGCACCCCACACCTGCCCCAAGGCAGATGGGCATGGACAGGCTGGGTGTGTGGAATTCACAGTTCCTTCCCCTGCCCCGCCTCCCTTCCTCCCTCCGATGAAATGTGGGTAATTCAATCCCAGGAGAAGCTCAGTGTCCTGCTGAGAGGCTGGCATGAGTGTGTGTGTGTGTGTGTGTGTGTGTGTGTGTGTGTGTGTGTGTGTGGTGTTGCTTGTTGCTCAGACTCTTCCTTGTCATGTGGGGAAGCTAAGGCCCAGGAGCAGCGAGGGGGTGTTGGGACACATTAGTAGGTCCAAGTTGGGGTCAGAATCCAGATCTCCCAGCCAATGGTTCTGCTGCAACCGACAGCCTTAGCATGCTTGCCGTGGGCCGACACGGGGCCAGGCCGAGGGGCGGCGGGCGCTGGATGGACAGGGCCGTTCCTGACCTGGGAAGTCGATGCCCACGTTGGGGGGGGGGTCCTGGGAAGAGGCAAGGCAGACGGGCTGGGCTGTCGGTGTCCTGGCCACCAGCCTACGGAGTCTGGCTTGCTCCTGGGAGGACCGGGAGGGGCCAGGTGCCCGCTCCGTCTCAGAAGGCTTCTGCGGGAGGCCGAGGGTTGCTGGGGTCCAAGGCCATCGCAAGGCCAATGGCCCATCTGGGAAGGGGTCACGGCAGTGCTGGGGGCAGGGGCTCGGGCCCCTTCCCTAACATTTTTCTCTAGTGAACAGGCCTTGACCCGCCGTACCCGAGCGTCAAGGGGAGACGCCCAGCCTGGCCTGGCCTCGGGCAGCTGCCTCCCTGTCCAGCAGGGCAACCTGAAGAGGAGGCAGGCCTGGGTAGAGGTCCAGGACAGGGACCCTGCCGAGCCTGGCTGTCGGGGCTCAAATGCTGACCTCTACGGCTATCCGACCACCCCTCTGTGCCCTAGACGCCTCATCAGTGGGTGACTGTGGGAACCAACTTAGAGCGTGGTTCTGAGACTCACGAACCAAAGTCCTGGTGCCCGGCACACTATCCCCATGTGTAGGAAACACCCCAAGATGGAGACACCCCAGGATAGGGATACCCCCAGGATGGGGACACTCCTAGAATAAATGCACCCCAGGATGGAGACACCCCCAGGATGGGGACACCCCAGGATGGAGACACCTCAGGATGGAGAGGCCCACAGGATGGGGACACCTTGGGATGAAGCCTTCTCATCTAAGCAACCTAGGAAGGCTTCTTGCAGCGGGCGGCACCTGGGGCGGCAACAGGAAGGCTGCTGTGGGTGTGCCAGGCAGCCCCACCTTCCCCAAGCTCGCTCCCCCGGTGGGAAGGGCGGTAGTAGCTGGTGAACCGCGAGCACCCTGATCCATCTTGCCGGCCATGCGGGGCTCAGCCCCTTCTCAGTCCTCACTCAGGCCCCTGGGGAAGGCGGGCGGCTTCCCGGGACGGGGTCGCTTGTCTGAGCTCACAGTCTGGAGAGCAGTTGTTATAGATGGGGGAGCAGCCTCTTCTTAGCCACGCCTGGATGGGGAACAGAGCCGCCCGCTGCCGGGGCCTTTGGGGCTTCAGGTCAGGGCTGGGTGGACGGGGTGAGCCCACCCGAGGCCCCGCTCCAACTCCTCCCTGCAGAAGGACAGTTGACGCCCCTGGGCCTTGCTTTCTGGCTGCCATTGGCTTAGGCCGAGGGGAGGGTAGGAGCCGGAGGGGTCGGGTTTTGTTCCCAGTCCTCTCTCTGTTGAGCGGCCAGGGGCTGTGTCCCCCCATACCCTGGCAGAGCCCCTCTCTGGGTTCCAGAGACTTCTCTCTCCCCTGGCCCCGCAGGTCAGGGTGCTCACAGTCTCTGGAGCAGTACCGGGGACCAGCTTGTCAGTTTTTCAGCCACAGCCGCCTCTCCGTTATCTCTTTGGAGTGGGGTGCTGGGTCTCCCCAGCCCATCCACACTTCCCTTCCTCACCTCTGCCTCCCACCCTCCTCTCAGCTGGCTTGGGGAATGTCACTTTCAAGTTCTCCGTGGGAGGAGTGTTCCAGAGTCATTTCAACAAACACCAAACTCAACAGCCCGGGTGTTAAATAAATAAGGTCCGGCCGGCCGGTGAGGGGCTGCTCAGCCCCGGAGCTTCCCCGCCTGCTTGGGTCACGTCAGCAGCTTACCCATGTTCCGCTGTCTGCAGCTTTCTGGGGGTCTCCTCTATAACCACACCCTGATCCGTAGCTGCTGAAATGGGGGTCGTTCGCAGAGTCCCTTGAGGTGGGCCGCCGTGAGGATGCTCCCTTCCTGCAGTCCGGAAGTTCTTCCTGCGTCTGACTGCTTCCTCTCCTGCTTTGTGTCTGCTTTACAGGGTTCCTCTCGGCAGACCTCAACCACTTCCAAGGTACAAACGGGCTTGTAGACTGTAGTGGGCAGGGGCGGAAGAGGGGGGGCAGTCAGGATGCTCCCCAAATAGTCCAGGCAGGAGGGACGGTGGCCTGGCCCAGGGTGGTGACCCGCAGGTGGAGCCACCAGCTGGACCCCAGATAGTCTCCGTCTCAGCACCTGGGCCCCACACAGGGAACGCCATAGGAGTCCTTGGTGGAACTACTGAGGCTCTGAGATTCTGCGTCCTGGCCCGTGACCGGTGTATCCATGATGCTCTTTGGCCTGGGGGCTGATGGGAGCTGGGGGTGCTACTGTGTGTCTAGCCATTGGTAAGTATTGTTTTTATCACCTCCGTGTGAGCAGCCGGCTGTTCCTGAGCATTGTGGGTCCCCATTAGAGACCTTTGTCCCCCACCCCATTTTCCTCAACAGTGGGCCAAGTGACTGGCAGAGTCGGTAACCAGCCAGCTCTTTCCCTGCTCTGGGCACGCGGCAGGGGTCCTCAGCCAACCTGAGAAGTCTCTTAGTGCCACGCTTCTGGAAGGACAGGGCGGTGCAGGGGCGTGGGGACCCGGCGCTGGGCAGTGACAGGGCTGGCACTTAGACCTAGGCTTCCCTGACGCCCAGCTCCAGCCCCATCCGCTCCAGGTCCACACTCCCTCCCGCCGAGCAGCGAGCCAGACTGGGGTTCCAAAGGCCTTTCTCCTCCTCATCCAGAGATAAATATTTGTTTCTCCCAGTGTAAATACCCCTTCGTGTTTAATGAGGCGCTCCGGGGCCATTTCCTGGCACGGCTCAGTGCCTGGAAGTCTCTTTCACCCCAGGAGGAGCAGGCCTAGGAGGAGGGCTGCAGATGAGGGGCTCACCACCCCACGGCAATTCTTCCCATTTGCAGGTGATGAAACTGCAGCTCAGAGAGGGCAACTGACCCATCCAAGGTCACACAGCCAGAATTCAAGCTCAAGAAGTCCGGCTTTTGCCCCCAGACTCAGCCACCTTTCCCTGCAGCCTGTCGTGCCTCCTGGACGCTCTGTGGCCCTCCAGGCCCCTGTGCTATTGGTAGCAGGGAGTGAGCATGAAGACCCTGCCCTCCCCCCTCCCTGGGCATCTCCAGTCAATATGGCACCCACGGCCCCCAGGGCACAGACCCCCGCCTGCCGTCCCCACTTAAAGTGATACTTTAATAAATTATGCTTTTATGTTATTACACGTGGAGCTATAAAAGCAGAGAGTGCGCAGCGGGGCTGAGGTAAGGCGCCCGCGACTTTGCAATTTCCTGGTCTGGCCTGGCTCCGCTCTGCGCTGTGAATTTTTCATTAATGTGCACAGGTGACGCCACGGGGGCAGCCGCAGGCCAGGTATGCTCCTGCAGTGGCTTGGCCCCTCCCAGACCTCCCTGGGCTGGACTGGGGACAGCACAGGGTTCATACCAACCATAATTGGAAATAACATCGCTTCAGGGCTCGGGATCCGATCGAGCTCTGGATTCCAATAGCGCGTGTGAGCAGCGGTTTTGTCCCTAGGGAGGGGTGTCCGCTGGCCGGGGACCCGGACGCAAAGGGCCTTTTCCCATCAGAAAGCGATGCACTTGGCCTTAGGGGCCCGTTTGGCTGCTGGGAGAATGCAGTCTCCTAGCAGGTGGTAGTGCTGGCCCTGAACCCGGGTGCTCTGGCTCTAGAACCCGGGCTCAGAACTGCTAGGCTGTTTCTCTCTCTCCTTCCTCTTCTCCCCCAAGTCTGTGGCCCTTACCAGGTAGTTGCAGTTAGTTGCAGGGGCAATGGGTGTTGAGCAGAACAAAGAAAACAAAGCCCCCAAGTGGCCTGGGAGTCCGTGCGGAAGGAAGCCTTCTCGACTCCCGAAGGTCTGGGTCCAGAAGCCTGGGTGTTCCCACCTGTGAAATGGGGCTAAGATGTCCAGGGTTGCCCTGTGTGCTTGTTCCAGGGACGGGGCCTTGGGGCCTCTGTGAGGGTGTAGCTGCTGCCCCCTGTCTTGGCAGAAGCCAGGGCCACCCTGGGAAATGGTGTCTGGTCCCCACTCCTCCTCTATGGACTGGCCAGACATCAGTGGAACACTGTGACACAGGGCCCGGGGCAGTCCACTGAGATTCTATGTGGGTCCTGAAGAGTTCTAGAAGGTTCCAGAATGAGAAAGGCAGCAAGCAAGTGGTGCAGGGATCTGCACGGGGGTCAAATGAGAACACCCCCCCACCCCCCACCCCTGCACAGGCCTCGGCCTCTCCCTCCCTGGCTGTTTTGGGAAGGCATCCCAGGAGCTGAAGACAAAACCAAAGTTGAATAAACACTCGGGGGCCGGACACCCGGCAGCGGCGGGTGAGCGAATCCCCCACGCCAGGCCGAGGCAGACAGCGCCGGCGCTGGGCCTCGCACGCGCTGCTGAGCTTGGCCGGGAGCAGGCCCAGCAGATGTCCCCTCTCTGGACTGTGACTCACCGGCCTCCCTGTGGAGAGAGGGGTCCAGCCGGCCGGGCAGAGGGTGGGTAAACACAGCCGTCCAGGCGGGAGGTCGGGACATTTCTGTCCCGCAGAAGGAAGGGCTCTTGCAGGCTTGGGCCTGCTAGGGAGGGGGCGAGGACCCGGCCAGAGGTGTGCAAGAGGGAATTGCACTCGGCACCTGGGGGTCCTGGCAGGAGGCCAGTGCAGGTCCCTCTGGCGCTGCTCTCCTAGGGGGAAAGGTGGAATCTTCTGGAAAGGACTAGGGAGTAAATATTTGGGGCTTTGCAGATCACACTGTCTAGGTTGCAGCTGCTCGGCCAGGCCAGGGCAGCAGGAAGAATGCCACAGCAATGCATATGTGAATGAGCCTGGCTGCGTTCCAATAAAACTTTATTTACAAAAACAGGCTGTGGGTCCCATTTGGCCTCGTAGAGCGCGGTCTGGGGCCTGCAGGTGGCGGTTCAAGGCTCTGCCGGGGCTCCTGGCTGGAGGGCACTGTGCACCTGACCCGGCCCTCCACCCGCAGGGTCCTGCGCTCATCTCCCCTCCCCCCCGCTTCCCTCTTCCCGCCATTGATTCATCGTTTCAGTGAATTGGATTGGTGTTTTGGCAAACACGCCTGCTCATTCCCTTACCCGCTCCCTGGCTTCTGAAGCCCTCCTGTCATTTGTTCATTTACTTACTCACCGATCCCTCTCCTGGAAGCTCCGGGTTCTATCGGCTGAAGTAGCTGAAGCAGCGGGCTCTGTGCATCTGGAGGGTGTAGGCACTGGTGGGCTTGCTTCTGGACTCTTGGGCTCTGTCGCACTTCTGGGATTCTGCAGCTCTTCACTTGTCAAGTCCTGCCTTGTGTATGGACCCAGAGCCTCCTCTATTCCAGGTTCTGCTCTAGGAATACAGCTGCAAGATGCTGCCATCCGTGTCCTTTGGGAGCCCGGGGCCCAGCTCAGGCCCGCACTGTCATGGATGAGCTGCCGCAGGCCCGGGCCGGGACAGCAGCATGGTGAGCCGGGGGAAGTGTGTTGCAGAAATAGAAGTGGGTCTGATTGGAGCACTGCTTGTGTGTGTGTGTGTGTGTGTGTGTGTGTGTGTGTGTGTGTGCTGGTGTTCAACAGGTGTGAGAAATGGGGCGGGATCCTGAAGAGCCTTGAATATGGACTCAGGCTCACACTGAGGGCAGCGCGGAGCTTCCACAGAACATGGTCATGTTCAGAAGTTAGAAGCACCAGCCATTTGGATGTGGGTGGACAGGGCCCAGCGGGAGTCCCCAGGGGAAGGGGCATTTCACCTAAGCAGAACTGGTAGCCTGGGGCATTTGCAGAGTGGGACGTTTCCCACCTGTAGCCCTTCCCCACCTTGGGCTGCCACAGGTGGAGGGTGTGGGAGGTAGTAGTAGTGATTCTGGAACTCCAGGCTGTCCAAGTGGGGGCAGGAGGCAGGAGGCAGGAAAGGATGTAGCGCCCTGGTGCTCAGGGCATTGCAGCACTCGCTGAGCCCCTGAGCTGCCCAGGGGGCCTGGGAGCCCAGAGCCTTGGCTCTTGGCTGGGAAGCCTTGAGCAAGTCCCCACCCACTCACCTGTAAAATGGGGGTGCAGGCTCTTCCTCACAGGCGTGAGGGGCTCCGGAGGTAATCTAGGGAACGTGTCCACACTTACCACCAAGTGTGAAATGTGTACGCATCACACTTGGCGTCCCGCCTCCAAGCCTCACCCCTGCAGAGAGCCCACGCTAGCACCGCCACACCAGTGCCCGGCTGATCCGCCTTGCTGCTCCAGCCTCCTCCTTCCATCCGCACGGATGGGCACTTGATTCCCGTTTCACAAATAAGGAAACTGAGGCTGCGGGGCTGCCCTGTCTGAGCGCTCGCTATGTCGTGAGGTTTCTGACCTATGCTGTGGGTCCGTGTCCCAGAGGTCAGGCTGCAGGCTTGGCCCGGCTCCCACAGAGGAAGGAGCCGAATCGCTGAAGAGTCACTGAGAGGCGGCCGGGGGGAGGCAGGAGGGTCACCCGATCATCCTAGACCGTGGGCCTGCCTGTTCCAGCCTTCTCTGGTGGCCAGGCAAGCTGGAGTGAGCGCGGCCCCATCGTGGAGTCAGCCTGCCTCAGGCCGCACGTGGAGCTTCTAGAACGTGCCAGGTTCTCTGCTGGGGGAGGGATCAAGGGAGGACAAAGATACAGTTGAGCTTTGGAGGAGAGCAAAACCCTGTGTGTGTATGTGCATGCACTCTGTGTGTGTGTGTGTGTGTGTGTGTATATGTGTGCGTTTGAGTGTATGTGCACATGTGTCTCTGTGTATATGTATGCTTATGTGTATCTATGTCTGTGTGTGCATATGCATGTCTGCATGTGTATATGTTTATATGCCTGTGTGCATATGTCTGTGTCCATGCGTATGTGTGTGCACATGTGTATCTGTGTCTGTGTGCATGTGTATGCATGTATCTATATGCATGGGTGTACATATATGTGTATGCACACATGTCTCTGTATGTGTATGCATGCATGTGTGTGTGCATATGCACATGTATGTAGTGCACAGACAAGTCGAGGCCCGGGTTGTGCAGGGGACGGTGAAGAGCTGGTGCTGGCAGTCATGGCAGTGCTGGTGGTTCTGGGGCAGTCCCGGAGGTCGGTGGTGCTGGCCAGGGTGATCTCCTAGACAGTGGTGATGGTGCTGGTGACAGTGTCCTGGCAGAGGAAAGATGCCGGCCAGGTCGCACCAGCCTGGCTTCTCCTTTGGCTGTGCCTTGGCACCTGGCTCGCCGGCCAGGGCAGCTCCCTCAAGCTCTCCCTCCTTTGGGGTCAGGCGGCCTCCAGCCCCTCAGTGGCCTCGCGGAGCCTGGCTTTCAGGATGACAGGCCAGAGAGGACGGTGACTTGCTCCTGGTCACAGGCAAGGGAGTGGCTGGCCCGAGACTTCTGGCCCCTTTCTCACACCCTGAGCAGCTCCTGGGCTGCGCTCTGTGTCGGCCTGTGCTGGGATCTACAGTGAGTGCAGCTGCCTCCCTGGGCCTCCTGCCCTCAGAGACCTCCACTGGCCAGAGAGACAGACTCCCAAGCAGACCAGGACAACACAGAGGTGAGCCGGGAAGAGTCAGGGCTATCTGACTGAGGCCTTGAGGGATGTAGAGGAGTTCTCTAGCGTGGAACTGAGGGAAGGGACAGAGGCAGGATATACTGCAGGGGCATAGACCTGGAGGCGTGGGGCAGGGGAGTGTTTTCCGGAGAGGCTGGAGGAGGATGGGCCAGGCCCCAGCTCTTGGCTGTGGTGCAACCTAGACGGCCCCATCCTGAAGGATATCCCCTCTGCTCCCTAGTCCTCACCCCATGTGTCTCCTGGGAGTCGCAGCACCACCCCTCTGCTGAAATGACTAGAATTATTTGAAAATACCCAGCTAGAATTCAGCCCAGTGGGTTATACTGGCCAGGGACGCAGCAGCCACAGCGGGAGCCAGTGAGTGGGGACCGGGGCTGGGGAGGACCTGGTGGCCTTCCTGGGAGGTCCTGACCTCAGGCCTGGGCCAGCACCACCGATCCAGGAGCAGATTACAAGGGAGATGGGAGCCAAATCAGCTTTGACAGGGAGCCAGTCAGGTCACAGAAAGCAGCCTGGGAAGGGCGTCTGGTGGGCAGGGCTGGAACGGGGTGTGGGAGGAGCTCGGTGTGGGCGAGCTGTGCCCGGGTGCTGCGGGTGCCTGGGTGTGTGTACTTGGGGATGTGTTTGTGTGTGAGCATGGTGGTGTGTGTGTGTGTGTGTGTGTGTGTGCGCGCGCGCGCGTGTGTGCGTGTGCGTGTGTGGGCGTGTGTGCGTGTGTGAGCGTGTGTGCGTGTGTGTGCACCTCTGTGCACGAGCTCCTGTCTGGGGCTCTATTCTACGTCACTTCCTTTCCCAGCCTTCTTTCCTAATCCTCAGCTCCACCACTCTGTGAGTGGCCGGCCTGCCTGCCTGCCTTCCTCCCTCTCTCCCTTCCTTTCGGAAACGTCTCTCGAGGGTTTTCCACGTGCCGGGCTCCACTCTAGGCTCCAAGCGTGACCGGAAGATGGAAAAGTGAAAGAGGTTCTTGCTTCTGGACTGAGACAGACGTTCCACGGGTGCACCAAAGCACAGCCCTCGGGTGACAGTGCTGGGGAGACCAGAGTACGGTGGGGAGGACCGAGCTGCTGGGAGTGCTGCCTCTTCGGGCTCTCAGGGACTTCAACAAGAGGACGCTGGGCCAGGCACAGTGGCGCACGTCTGTAATCTCAGCACTTGAGAGGCTGAGACAGGAGGATCGCAGGTTTGAGGCCAGCCTCATTAACTTAGCAAGAGCCTCAGCAACTTAGCGAGGCCCTGTTTCAAAATAAAACAGAGCTAGGAGTGTAGCTCAGAGGTAGAACACTCCTGGGTTTAATCTCCAGTAAAACACACACACACACACACACACACACACACACACACACACACACAA
>PVLC010016936.1:20587-34667 GCA_004027655.1 Graphiurus murinus
GGGGGGGGGTGTCCCGGGCCATGGGTGTGGAGCCCTGAGGCGGGAGCTGCAGAGAGCAGGCTGGAGCGGAGCGGATGAGGGAGATGAGAGGTGGGGAGTCAGCGAGGGGCCTGGGGGGCTTTGGGTTTTGCTCTGAGTGTGGATGGCAGGGGTGGGCAGCCACAGCAAGACTTGGAACAGGCTCCCTGGGGAGAAAGGGAGAGACAGGAAGACCAGACAGGGGCCGTGGCCAGAGTCCTTTGAAAGGTGCGGCGGGCCTGGCGCAGGGAGGCGGGAGAGCCCGTTGCTGACGCGTGGAGCTCGGCGCCATCGCTGGGCATCAGGGGCTTCCATGACCCAAGCCCGGAGCTGGCGATGAACCGAGGAACCGCCTGCACGTGGGGAGCAGCCAGAGCCACGGCGTACATTGGCTTGTGTGTGTTGCTTCATGTGTGTGCACCCTCAACGTGGCTGAGTGACTGAAGGAAAAAGGGCCGCATTCCCAGGGTGAGGACGGGGTGGGCGGAGGGGACAGGGAAGGGCACGTGGGCTGGCCGCAGAGACCTGGCTTTGCACTTGGGCCTGACCTTGGGCGAGTCCTTAGCGGCTCTGAGCCCACTGTGTGCAATGTGGCAGTGACAATGGTCTCTCCCTGGTGGGGTCCTGGCGAGGGTGGAATGAGATGGCGCACACTCGGAACGGTCCACTCTCGGACCTGGCCCTTTGTTGGTGTCCGTATTCATCTGAGATGACCATTTGCTTCCTTCCTCTGCTGCAGTTTAGATCAGCGGTATTTACCACGATCCTATAGTCTCTCAATGAGGCAGCCGAGGCTCAGAGAAGCTAAGTGACTTTCCCAAAGCCACAGAGAATGGCGCTGGCTTTGGAACTGACTTGGAGCCCCTCCCCTGGCCGCAGCCGCACAGGGAACTTCTGGAAGGTGAAGGGATTGATCTCTGAAAATTGACCCTCCAGGGACATGGAGACTGTAGCCAGCGTGGCCTCCTGGTGGCCCGTTCTCCCCTCATGGGGCCGGGTGCTCACTTCATCCTGATTTCACTAGATCAAAGGTTGGCTTCTGGGGAGGTGTGGGCCCCTGGTGTGGGCAGGGATGCTGGAGGCAGTCATGGCTGCACTTCCTGCCCTGCTGGGTTTGGGGGCAGCCGGCCCCCTGGCCCTGGGATGTGCGTGTGTGTGTGTGTGTGTATGTGTGTGTGTGTGTGTGTGTGTATCTCCAGGCTTGCACGTGTGTGTGCACGCAGGAGTATGTGATGTCAGGATGGGAAGACGGTCAGACGTGTGGTGCGAGCCTGAGTTGGGCAGAAGCCCCCAGCAGCACCTGCACTCCTTCCCGGCAGAGGGGCCGGGCCATGGCTGCAGGGAGCCTCTCGGGGTGGGGGTCTCCCAGGGAATCTGTGACCCGCATCCCAGCGGCTCTGGGAAGGCTCCTGGTGCGTGCAGAGCAGAGAGGGAGGCTCCCGTGTGATTTATTGGATCCTCCTTCTGATCTTTTTGCTTTCCTGGAGAGACACCCCCTCCCCACCTGGGACTGCGGGGGGCCTGGCCGGGGCAGTGGCTGGTCTGGACGACAGGGTTGGAAGCCACGGCGTGCGGGAAGGTCTTTGGCTCTTGCATGGCCTTGCTGATCTTTGTGTGTGTGTCACCAAGCGTCCTGGTTCCCCATGTCACAGGGACTGTGAGGGCTTCCCTGTCCTGGCTGGGCAGGGTCCAGAGCTCTGACGGGCACCTGCCTCCTTGTCTTTTAGGGTCAGTCCTGCTGTCTCTCTGTCCTCTTCCTGCTGGACTCACAGGTGTCCTCCTGCCTAACGTCCTCAGACCTGGCTCTAGGAGTCTTAAGGACCAGTTGCCCCAATAGTTTCAATTTCCCTTCAGCTTCCAAGAGGCACAGAAGCCCGGCTTCTGGCCAGGTCTGCATTCTACAGGTTTCCAGCCCGGCCTGCGGGATGGTCACCAGTGGGCAGGTGTGGCCACAGGTGGGCAGCTGCTGGGACTGTGGAAGGCCTCTTGGCGGGTGCCAGAGGATGCCCAGGCCGTGCCCCCAGGCGTGTCTGCGAGGGAGGTGGGCACGAGAGCAGAGCAGGGAGGCCCTCAGGACTCCAGCAGGCTTGGGGTCTTCAGGTCAGGGCAGGTGGCCTTCTCAGCAGTGAGCCAGGACCCAGCAGACTTGGGGCAAGGCGGGGCAGGGCCAGGCGGGTGCCTTTCTCAGGGACCAAGTGACAATTCTGCCTCCTCTCTCAAGGTCAAGTTTATGGGCAGGCATGGAAGCAGAGAAAGCAGGGGCCTGAGCCCGGCGGCTGCCAGGCCCGGGACAGCCAGAACCCAGAGTCCCTGCGCCCGCCTGGGGCAGTGGGGCTGAGAAGGAAGGGCAGAGACAGGAGCAGGACAGATGACACGAGGGACTAGGGTGAACATGGGGGACGGGGTGCAGGTGTGTGCAGGGCCGCCTGTCTGCCCCTCGTGTGGTCCTGGTGGCTTCTTTGGCACCTCCTCCTGTACCTCGCTCCTCCCAGCTAAGGGTTTCCATGTTTAAACTGACCCATCTTTTTCTTCCTGGCTGCTGGGCCTGGTAACTTGCTGAGGAAGGCATCCCTGCATAAGCTGGCGAGGTTTCCTCCCGCCGCTCCTGGCTCATGGGCTGTGTCTTGTCCTGCCCCCGCACCCCTCGTTACCTCGTGTTCCCTGGTTGTCACCCATCGTCACCCAATGGAACGGAGGCCCCTGGGCAATGGGGATTCTGGTCTGCTCTATCCAGTGCCATGTCCCCAGCCCTTGGCGCCGGCGCGTGGGGGTGCACCGCGCATCAACACTGATGGGGGGCTAGGACAGGTGCAGGGCTCCCCAACCCGAAGCCTTTTTCAGAGGGGCTGCTCTGGGGCTGCATGAACCGAGGCTGCTAAGGGTCAGGGCGTGGCACATTTGCAGAACATTTACCTGTACACACAGGTAAATCATCTGTCCCAACCCTATCTCCTGCTTCCTCTCTGAACATTTCCCTCCTGTGCAGGGGCCCTGCTCCAAGTGGACCCTCTCCCGCTTGGAATTCCTTCCTCCCCTTTCCTCACGGTCTCCATGCTCCCCAGCGCCCCCCACCCCACCCTGATCTCTCTCCTGCCTGACTAGGAATGCGGGAAGAGTCCATTCAGTGGAGGCTGAGCTTCGCAGAGACTGAGCGGCAGAGCTCGGGGCTGGGCTGGAGGGATGGGGAGCTTCTCAGAGGGGCCATCCACTCCCCCCCCCATGACCACCGCCCAAGCCCCTGAAGACCGTAACAAGGGCAGGGCGGGCTGCCCCAGATGCCGGCTAGGAGACCATCTCAAGAGACTCACTTTTATTCCCCACCACGAACACGCAAGTGGCCCAAGAATGATGGCTCACGTGCTGGGTCCGATGGAAGCAGCCATTAATTTCCACTCTAATTGCTGGAGAGGAGCAGCGGGGCTTCTACGGGGGGATAAGAAAGTGCCAGCTTCCAGCTGCTCGTCAATAAAACGAGTGCGTAATTACATACCACCCGGCTCGTCGACTCACTCATCACGCTAATAAAACATGAAGTCCTGGAACTCATGGCTGCGCCCGTTGTTCCAGGACCGTGCAAATGGAGGCTGTCACGGCCATTCCAAAGTGCATTCGGCAAGCTTTTCCTGCGGGTGCAGGACCGGGGATAAGAGGCGGGCCCCGTGGGACTTGGGAGAAACTGAGGGCGATCGTCAGGTGTCTTGCTGCACACGTGGGAGGAGTGGGCAATGGCGGTCGTCACAGTCAAAGCAGAAGAAAAGGCTGAGTGACAGCACCAAGTGGATACTGCTGGGTGTCTTTGTGCAGGCTGTGTCACCTCTCTGAGCCTCAGTGTCCTCATGAGCAGATGGGGCTCAGAACCTCCACCTCATGGTACCTCTTAGAGTGTGCGCATGCACTGGAAAGTTCCAGACTCCACCAATTTAAGACACAGGATCTTAGTAGATTCCACCTAACTTAAATTGAAATCACCTTGCCCAACCCGAAGGCGCTGGGCAGAGAACTGTGCCACCGGTTCACATGGCTGTGATTTTGCTCTTAGAAGAAACTGTCTTGAAATATTCTTGGGGATGAAGTCAGGTCCCAAGAGGGCCTAGACCCTCCCTGTGGAGGACAGAGCCCCCCACTGAACTGGGAGACCCAGAGCCTTGAGACCAGCACTTCTGTGCTCCCTCCTAAGCCAGCATATGGGGGAGCGTCCCTCACCAGGGGGTGGGTGTCGGTGTTAGTTGCTGAGACTGGCCTTGAACCTGCGATCCTCCTGTCTCAGCCTCCCAAGCCCTGGGATTACAAGCGTGCGCCACCACGTCTGGCTTCATTCACTTATTTGCTCATTCATTCATTCATTCATTCATTCATTCAGCTGTCCATTTACTCACGCATCCACTTCTTGACTCACATTCACTTATTCCCCCACTTGCTCATTCATTCATTCACCATAGTTAGCTAGAACCAGCAAAAAGCAAGAACACAGGCAAATAAAGCTACAACAAATAACCCAAGCGGAGCCTGGACCAGGTTGCATGCACCAGGGCCAGGACCAGTCCGCTCTTCCCAGAGGCCATTCCAAGCTGGTGCAGCCTGTGCGGGCAGCCGGGGGTGAGCGCGGCGGGGAAGAACTTGGCCCATGTCACAGCTGCCCATGCACGCACGCACGAGAGGGCGAGAGGGCGAGCGAGAACGCCCGGGCTCCCAGGTGAAGGCGCTGTCGGGAAAACTGAGAAAGAAATCCCGCCTCAAACCCACAACCCGAATATTTCACCAGACCCCTCCTCCCCGCCAGTTTGTCAAGTGAAGGATATGCATGGCCTTTCCACTTGTAAGCCGGCCAAGAATAATTTGTGGCAGGAAAGTTTGAGCATTTGTCAAAATAAAATAAAAATGTAAAAAAAAAAAAAAAAATCGAGAGTGCTCGAGTGTACATTTGGGTGAAACTAAACAGAGGGAAAGTTATTTAGGTGGGAAAACGTCTCTCCTGCCCCCGCACCCTGACACGAGGCCCCCCTCCCCAAGTGTTGAAATCGAGATTGTTCGGGTATTTGTTTTGTTAATCTCCTGCCGGGGGCCAGGGCCTGGGGGCTGCAGGCTGGGTTTCTTCTTGTTCACGCAGGGCTCAGCTGCCAAGCCAGCTTCCCCCTCACCTAGGCCAGGGCGGGGGAGTGTGCACCTGTTCCCGCCGGCTGGAGGGCTGGAACAGCGTCTGTCCTCCCAAGACAGCAAGGCTTTGCCCACCTGAGACCCTCAGCTCCTCAAGAAGACTGGATAAAAGGGTCACTCTAGCATCCCCCAGTGGCATGGGGGTCTGGCCTGCACCCCTGGGGGTGCTGAGGCCTCGTGGGCGTGCCAGGCTCTGAGTGGCGTGGTGCAGGGGATAAGGAAATCACATGGAAAAGTTACACTGATCTGGGTTCGAATCCTGGCTCAGCCATTTGCTGGTTGGATGAGTGGCTTTACCTCTCTGTGCCTCAGTTTCTCATCTGTAAATGGGGACCATGCTAGGAGCTGTTGTGTAGGGAGGGCTGAGGGAGCTGGCAGGGGAGGGGCACGCAACAGCTGCTCTCCAAATCTGGGGGCTTGCTCACCGCCGACGGGCTCTGAGCATCGCTGGTGACTTCCAGAGGACGGCTTTTCACTTCTCCGTGCCTCAGTTTCCCTCTCTGTAAAATGGATAATGGTGGCTCTGCCTCTCCCGCTGTGTTATTGGTGGTGAGTTCCATAAGCAAAATCCCGTGCCAGCACTAGGTACCTGGTAAACCAACGCTCATCAGCCACTAGCTACAGTGTTATGGTGTATTTGCTCTCCTCTGTCATAAGCGTTTACTTTGACTTAACAGAGAAGGAAGGAACAAGGGCTCGCCAGGTGCCTTCTGTCGGCCACACCCTGCATGGGATGCTTTTCCACCAGGGATGGTCACTGCATGGCCGTAATCCTTGTCCACACAGATCTTGTTGAGCTCAGTTTGTGGATGAAGCAACTGAGGCCTGAGTGCCTCTGCAGGTTCTCGGGGGGGCTGGGAGCTGAAGTCAGGCCAGCGCTTTCCTTTAAGGAAGAGCCATGGGTGAACTGGACAGACCTGGAGGCGGGGCTAGACATCGATGATGATGATGACGATGGCAACGATGGCGGTGATGACGGTGGTGGTGACGGTGGTGACGGCGATGGTGATGATGGTGGTGGTGCCGATGATGGTGATGGTGGTGATGATAACGGTTTTGAGTGCTGAGCAGCAGGTGCCACGTGAAGCACATTATATAGGTTGTACATCGGGCTGCCCTGAAACCTTCTCAGGCAGGCTTATCATGCCCACTATAGTGTCCCTTGACCCTGAGCCTCTGGCTGCTCTGTGCCACCAGCAGAGAGCCCAGTGTGTGGCGCCCGGCACGGCCGTCGCAGGTGCCTGCTGGGAAGCCGTCCCCATTCCCATGTGTTTAGCTCCTCTTTTCCCTAGAGCAGTCGGACCAGGAGAGCTGAAAGGTCAGACTCAAGCCCAACTCACTTACTATGCAGATGGGGAAACAGAGTCCAAGGTGGGGGAAGGGGCTAGGCAGAGGCCAGGCAGAGGATGGAGGCGCCAAGCTCTCTGGCTGGAGGGGAGGGAGGGAGGCGGTGCACCTGGCCGGCCAGAGACTGCGCTGCTGTGACAGGCTTGGGCGGGCTGGCGGGCGGGAGGAGGGCAGATCTGGGAGGAGCAGGAGCCCTCTGAGCACCCCTTCCCAGTGTGACCAGCCCACCCCTCACTCCCTCTCCCTTCCATGTGACCCAGCCCCCGCCCCGCTCCTGGCCCAGGAGCTGAGCCCTGCTCCCAACTGTTCTGGAACGCAGGTAAGATTTTTTTCCTCCCTGGGCACTGGGCACCCGAATGGAGAAGAGAAGGGACAGTGGCCCCGCCCGCCCTGCGGTGAGGGGACAAATGAGGTGATGCTGGTGAAGGCTGGAACCAGACAGAAGTGGGGTTGTTGTTATTTTTATTTTTACTCCAACAGACAACTGGTTGGACTGCATTTTTCCTCCAGTCGCCCCGGGGCCCTGCAGAAAGCTCTGCTGCTCTGGAAACGGCTGAGGATGCGAACTAGGACATGTGGGCTCTGCCTGCCGCGGGCCCTTTGGACGAGATCCCGCCCTTGTCCCCGGCCCCCTCTCCGTCTCTGTCTCTAATCCGGACACCGTGGGGTGGCCGAGTTGCTCTGTCTTGGTCTATGGAATCGTGTAGGTGGCAGCTATTGACTGACAGGCGTGGGGAAGCCCTGCTGGGGCAAGGGAGGGGGGGAGGCCTGGCAGCCTGGTGGGATCACCCCTGGATCTGGCCTCGGACGTGATGGGTGGGTCCTTCCCCCACCCCTTGCTCCCCCACCCCCGAACATTTCAGGAGGCAAGATGGCCCATCCCAAAGCTCTCCGGGGCTGATAAGTGTCAGCTGGGGGCGAAGGGCCCCAGGCAGTGGGGACAGAGGCTGCGCTGGTCCCTGAGGCTGCCAGAGAGAGGAAGCTTGCCTTTCAGACCCTCCAACTGGAAGGTGGCCGCCGCAGGGCCTGGAGAGAGGAGTGCACATCGCCACCTAGGCCCCGGCGAGGGCAGCGCAGCCCCGGCCGGCTTCAGGGCAGTCTCCTGCTCCCTCCGCTGTGGAGAACCCACTGTGTGCCGTGTCTGCACCCGGCCTGGGGGCAGAGTGCAACCCCCATACGGTGTTCGCTCCTGTCTTCAAGGTGTCAACGGGGTGGAACACCCTGATCTTGGAGTGGGCCCCCCTGGCTTCCTGTCCCTGCCTTCTCACTCACCAGCACCCTGTGTGACCCTGGGCAAGAGCTATAACCCCTCTGAGCCCATTTTCTCATCTGCAAAAAAGAGGAACTATTTGTTCCCTTCAGAGTGGCTGAGCGCTGGAAGTTGCCTGCACAGTCTGGTGCACAGTGAGTTTCCTGTGTCTCCTCTATAAGAAGTCACAGGATTCGAGGAGAGCCCCGGAAAAGAAATAGATCACTGCTCAGAAGGGGCTTCAGACAGAAGAGAGGGCATTAGTGTAGGGTTGTGAGGGATGTGTAGGAGTTTTCCAGACGTACCATGTCTGCTGTGGATTATCCTTGCTTCCCCAATGCCACTAGAGCTCGAAGTTTGCTGGGTGGGCAGACAGCACTCTGGGTAGCAGGACAGTGTAAGCGGAGGCCTGGAGGTGTGCACGCCTGGTGTCCCTGTGGATGGGAAGTTTCTTTTCTCTCTGGGCCCCATGGTGTCTTGCTACTTTGTCTATGGTACTTGCAGGTTCCCGGTGCCTGTCCTGGAGTACTGTGGACCCCTGCACGCCTGCTTTGCCTTACCGTCTATGGTGCAGCCACGCCTGGCACAGTGGACGGCCCTGGATTTGATGCTCAAAAGAAGGACTGAAGGCGCCTTTGGGAGGCAGTCTGAATCCTTGTGTGGGGCAAGGGGCGCGCTCCCGTCCCATTCCCCGCTCCCCTTCCCAAGGAGCCAAGGACAAAGTTCAAACCTTACTGGTGCTTTCCCGATCATCCTCTGTCCAGTAAATCTTTGTCAAATGGCACTGTGCCTACGAGAAAAATAAAGGCAGGAGAAGTGCTAGGGGAGAGGCGGGGAGGGCTGCCGCTCCGGCCTGTGGGCAGCGCAGGGCTTCTCGGGGAGTGAGCAGGGCGCCGTCCTCCTCCTCCACCCCTCCACAGCCTGGTGCCGTGGCCCTTGTGTGTCCCTTCCTCCTGGCCCCAGGCTACCTGGCCCTGTCGCTTTTTAACCACGAGACGTGGACAATTTGTTTAGCCATTCTTTGCCTCAGTTTCCCCTTCTGCTAAGTAGGGATA
Source organism: Graphiurus murinus (assembly GCA_004027655.1). Taxonomy (NCBI): domain Eukaryota; kingdom Metazoa; phylum Chordata; class Mammalia; order Rodentia; family Gliridae; genus Graphiurus; species Graphiurus murinus. The sequence goes on from PVLC010016936.1 coordinate 29,411, forward strand.
AGATAGCGCCCGCCTCCAGGGTGGCTGTGGGCATCTGTCATCACCCTCGGGGGCTTGGATGGGACCGTCGTGTCAACCACGCTCCAGGCGTGGGGCTGTTAGTGATCGGTGCTACTGTGCTGGTCCCATGTCTATTGATCTGTCCTTTTAAGTGTGACGCCTGTCGAGCTGGGCCCCACTCGCTGGAACTTCCCGGGAGCCTGGGCGAGAGAGGAGAGAGGCGAAGGACCCTGCAGTCTGTCTGACCCCTGGAGCCCTGGGTAAGGTGCCACGATGACGCTGAGTCCTCACACGCATCTTTCTCTCGTGTCAACCTCACGACACCCCGGGGAAGGTGGCCCTGCCCTGCAGGTGAGGAACCCCAGGTCAGGAACTGGTAATCTGGCTCTGACTCCCAGGGGGCGGATCTGGGATTTGAACTCTGGTCAGCCTGACTCTGAATGAACTGCCTCATTGGAAACCTCGCCCCCCTGCGCATGCCCGGTGAGCGCTGGCCCAGAGCTCAGTCCTCTGTCTACCAAGGGGGCAAAGGTGTTCGACTTCTGAGCCCCAGCCCCAGCCCTTTTTATTTTTTGTTTTGAAACAAGGTCTCACCAAGTTGCTGAGGGTCTCACTGTGTTGTTGAGGTTGGCCTCAAAAGTATGCTCCTCCTGTCTCATTCTCCAAGTGCTGGGATTGTAGGCGTGCACGGCCGCGCCCAGCTCAGCGGTTCCTTAAATGGGAGGCTGTGCGGGGCTGCTGTGGACTTTCTCAGGAGAGTGCAAACGCTTTTATTGTACCATTCATCTAAATGATGGAAGCCAAATTCAAATGATGAATGCCAAATTCATCTCCTCCAGATTGAGAAAAGAGGGAGCCAGCAGAGAGAGGAGGCTGGAGGGAGGAAAGGACCACGCCACCTGCAATTTCCCAGTTGACCAGCATGGAGCTGGCGCCCAGGAGCCTGGGTGGGACCCGGTGTCGTGAGGAATAGAGAAAGCCGCTGGCTGAGATGTGAGCAAGGGAGACGAGGGAGGGCTGGGTGGTGCTGACAGTTCTCAGCCAGAGGGGCGCCACTCTCCCCATCAGAAGATGTCAGATCCCCCCGACATCTGTGAAGATGGCTACTATCCCAAACCACAGAAGATACGTGTTGGCGAGCAGGCGGAGAAACCAGAAGCCTTGTGTGCTGCTGGTGGGAATGTCACAGGGTCAGTTGCTGTGGAATATAGTATGGCGGTTCCTCAAAAGATTAAACAGAATTACCAATTCTGGCAATTCTGTTTTTGGTGTATATCCCAAAGAATTGAGGCTAGAGTTCAGAAGAGGTATGCGTGCACCTACGTTCACAGCATTATCTGCAGTAGCCAAAGGGGTGGAAGCAAAGCAAGTGTCCATTCATAGATGAATGGATAAACAGAATGTGGTATATCCATCCAATGGAATATTATTCAGCCTTAAAAAAGAACATTCTGTTGGGCATTGTGATGCATGCCTGTAATCCCAATACTTGGAAGGCTGAGTCAGGAGGATTTCAGGTTTGAGGACAATCTTAGTAATGTAGCAAGACTCTCAGGAATCTAGCAAGAACCTGTTTCAAAAACCAAAAATAAAAAAGGGCTGAGGGTGTAGCTCAGAGGTAGAATACCCTTGGGTTCAATCCCCAGGAAAACACACACACACACACACACACACACACACACACACACACACACACGAAGGAAATTCCAACACATGCTACAACATGGATGAAACCTAAGGACATTATTATAAGTGAAATAAACAAAACCTGGGCATGGTGATGAATGCTTGTAATCCCAGTACTTGGGAGGCTGAGACTGGAGCATCCAGGTTCACAGCCAGCCTCAGCTACTTAGTGAGCCTCTCTGCAACTCAGTGAGACCTTGTTTCAAAATAAGGAATAAAAAATAGGACTGGGGGTGTAGCTCAGAGGTAGAATGCCCCTGGGTTCCATCCCCAGCACCAAAAATAAATAAATAAATGAACAAGTCACAAAAAAAGCAGATATGGGAGGTATTTAGAATAGTCACATCCCTAGAAACACAGAGTAAAGAGTAGTAAGGGGCTGAGAAAGTGGAGGGTGGGCAGCTGTAGGGGATGGGCGGGTATTGTGTAATAGATACTGAGTTGTGGTTGAGGAAGTTGAAAGTTTTGGAGACTGGATGCACAGAATGTGAATTATTATTATTATTATTATTATTATTATTATTATTATTATTATTATTTTGCGGTACTGGGAATGGAACCCCAGGGCACTATACCTCCGAGCTATACCGCCAGCCCTATTTTCTATTCTTTATTTTGAAACAGGGTCTCACTAAGTTGCAGAGGGCCTCACTAGGTAGCTGAGGCTGGCCGCAAACCCGGATCCTCTGGTCTCAGCCTCCTAAGTACTGGGATTACAAGTGTGCGCCACCACGCCCGGCGTGAATTATTTAACAATACCAAACCACACAAAATGGTTAAGATGGTAAATTTTATGTTAGGCATATTTTACCACAGCTTAAATAGTATCAGGGATTCTCTTCTTGGTCAAGAGTTTGGCATTTCTTTTCTCTTTCTTTGTTTCTTTTTCTTTTTCGTGTGTGTGTGTATGTGTGTGTGTGTGTGTGTGTGTGTGTGTGTGTGTGTGTGTGTGTGTGTGTTACTGGGCATTGAACCCAGGAGCACTCTACCGCCAAGCTACACCCATTTTGTTTGTTTTTAGTCTATCTAGGTTGCTGAGAGTCTTGCTTAGTTGCTGAGACTGTCCTAGAACCTATAATCCTCCTGTCTCAGCCTCCCAAGTACTGGGATGACAAGCATGCGCCACCACGCCCGGCAGTGAGACACCCTCAGAAGGACCCAATATACAAAACAAACGCCATACATGGTTTTGTATACTCGCTCTGGCCGCCGTGTGGGGAAGGGATGCCAGGGCGGCGGGACATTTGCAGGCTACAGTGAGGAGACCAGACAGTCTTGCAGGACAGTCTTTGGAGGCTGATGTGGACAGGGCAGCAGCTGGGGGCGTGGTGGGAGGGGGGATCATGGAAGGAAGCCGGCAGCGGCCTGGGCAGGTCGGGCTGTGAATTTCTCCGGGCGCCCACAGGATTGGCGCACGCACCGGTTCGCAGGCCGCAGACGTGGGAATCGGAGGTGCTCCCGGACCCCGGAGTCTCATCGCGGCCTTTTTGCTAAGTCCAGGAATGTGTCTGGCTGCAGACAGTTGGCGTCACAGCTGCGAACCAGAGCCTTCCAGGGCTGGGAGTAACCCAGAGGCCCTCCATCCATCCTCCTGCCTTCAAGGGGGGGTTCCTCCCTCCCCCAAAGACCATCCCCGCCAAGGGGAATGTTATCTTTCCCCCAAAGATCTCCTTGTTCCCCGCCCTCATTCCTTCATGGGGCGACTTCCAGCCAGAGACCTCTTCCCAGCGCGTGTGGACATCTTTAATCCTGCCTGCCCAGCACACGCTCCCCTTCGGAGGCAGCGGCCCCCTTTAGGCAGCTCCCCTAAGGCTGACTTCAAGGATGGACCTGTGGCCTGGGCCTGGACGACCAGAGCACCACATTCCCCTCGTCCATCCTGGGGTTGGTTTGGCAGCGGGCATGTGACCCGAACAAGGCTAGTCAGATTCAGTGCTGGGATTCTGCTGAACCAAGGGGAAGAGGTGTTCTCTTTCGGTTGGAGTAGCCGTTAGGATGGCAGCCCAAAGCTGCCGTCATTTGAGGGAGAGCCTGCTTGAGAATGGATCCAACTCAGAGGAAAGCAAAGCGGGGAGGCTGGAGAGACTCTGACAGCAGCAGTTGAGCGCCTGGATCCAACCACGCCTGAAGCTAAAGACCCAGGGATATTTTATTATGTGAGCCAATGAATTACCGTTCCCACTTAATAAGCCAGTTTGAGCTGGGCTTCTGACATTTGCAGGAAAAGTGCGCCACGCCTGCCCAGGCCCTTCCTTCTGCCACGCGGCCTGTGCCCTTTGGCTCCACCCACAGTGGGTTGGAGGGTCTTGGCATGCCGTTGGCAGGAGACTCCCTCATGTCCCCGGGTCTGCTGGCCAAGTGCTGCTCCCTAGCTGTGGCTCCCCTGTTCCACTCACTGTGTTCTGGGTTTTCTATGATTTGGACTTCTTTCCTGTAGTAATTGAGAGAAGCCTGAGCAAAACAGGGAACTGGCGGTTTGGAAAGGGTCCCCAGTAGGGGGGTCTGGGAGCTGGAATCAGGACTTGGGGCCTCCGGCTTCTCTCTGTCACTCACCTCTGCTGGTCTCTGCTTCCCTTTGGGCCTGGCCTCCATCTCTCCCTTCTGTGGGGTAGGGAACTTGGCCTAATTTGGCAACCCCACTCCCAAACGGAACTGCCTTCTCCAGGACCCATGGGTCTCCCAGGCTCAGTCCCAAGGAAGGGTCGACTGACCTGATTGGGGTCCTGTGCCTGCCCTGGGAATGGTCACTGCTGCCAGGGAGTGGAGGACAGGGACTGACTGAGTGTGGGTCACGTGAGTGGCCACTGCGGTTCCGTGACTGAGAGAATCATGTCAGGGAGGAAAGGGCAATTTCACAAAGGAGGTGAGTGGCTGGTATTGGATAAAGATCAGGGTGTGAGGGACGCTGACAGAAAAGAGCAAGACGTGTCTGTTCTGCCACCACTGCCACCATGACCACAGGCCAGCACTTCCTCAATCCCCAGTATGGGCCAGGCTCCATGAAGAATCTGTTGCCTACCCATGAATCTATGTATCCATCCATCCATAAATCTATCCATCCATCCATCCATGTACCCATGCATCTGTAAATCCATGCATGCATGCATCCATCCACCTATGAAACCATGTATCCACATACATACATACATGTATCCATTCATCTGCAGGTCCATCCATCCATCCATCCATGTACCCATTCATCTATAAATCCATCCATGCATGCATCCATCCACCCGTGAAACCATGTATCCCCTTCCTTCCTTCCTTCCTTCCTTCCTTCCTTCCTTCCTTCTTTCCTTCCTTCCTTCCTCCCTCTCCTCCATCCATGCATCCATGCATCTGTAAATCCATCCATCCGTCCATCCATCCATGCATCCATGCACACACCCATCCATCCACCCACCACCCACCCATTCATTCATCCACCCGTCTATGCACCCATCATCAGCTCTGCTCCAGGCCCTGAGCTAGAGGCACAGTGGTGTGGCTCGCGCCTACTGCCTCACTCACAGCTGGGGATTCAAGACCTCGTTTGGTCTAGAGGAAGCACACACAGCCCTCCATTCCCCTG
>PVLC010016937.1:0-34630 GCA_004027655.1 Graphiurus murinus
TGGTGGCGCATGCTTGTAATCCCAGCATTCAGGAGGCTGAGACTGGAGGATCCGGGTTCGTGGCCAGCCTCAGCTACCTAGTGAGGCACTCCGCAACTTAGTGAGACTCGGTTTCAAAATAAAGAATAAAAAAAATGGGCAAAGGACCTAAATAGACACTTCACAAAAGAAGAAATACAAATGGCCAATAAATGTATGAGGAAATGTTTCACATCATTGGCAATCAGGGAGATGCAAATCAAAACTACCTTGAGATTTCACCTAACTCCAGTCAGAATGGCAATCATAAAAAACACGAACAACAACACCTGCTGGCGAGGATGTGGAGAAGTGGGAACCCTAATACATTGTTGGTGGGAGTGCAAACTTGTGCACCCACTGTGGAAAACAGTATGGAGGATCCTCAGACGAATGGGAATGAACCTACCATATGACCCAGCAATTCCACTACTGGGTATATACCCAAAAGAATGGAAACCAAGCTATCAGACCGATGCATGTGTATCTATGTTTATAGCAGCTCAATTCACAATAGCCAAATTATGGAAGCAGCCAAGATGTCCATCCACAGATGAATGAATTACAAAACTATGGGATATATACACAATGGAATTTTACTCAGCCATAAAGAAGAATAAAATCATGTTCTTTGCAGGGAAATGGATGCAACTGGAAAACATTACGTTAAGTGAGATTAGCCAGTCACAAAGAGTAAAGAAACATATGTTCTCCCTAATATGCGGATGTTAGGGAGTAGATGGGACATAAGAGGGTCCCCAGATGAAAAAGTAGAGACCCTCGATAAACAAAGAAGTAGACTTAACCGAACGGAATGGGGTGGGGGGGAGAGCATACTAAGGCACATGATGTACTTACACAATTTTATCAAGATCACTCACTGAACTGAACTTGAGAGGGAGGGAGAGCGAGGGAACGGGGTGGGAATTGGAGATAGGGTCAGATGAGAAATGTGTGCACATTTGTCTTTATCAATTTGTACCTAATAAAAATGTATAAATGCAAAGCACGAATTATTACAATTTAAAAAAAAAAGAATTCTGGCTATGGGTGCATGTGGTAAATACCGTCACTGGAGGAAATCCCCACTATGCTGCCTTACAACTCCCCCAACCAAGGGGATTGTGAATATATGGCAGTGTGAATTACCAAGGGAGCATAAAGAAATAGGACAAATGGTACTGAAGCTAGAAGAGACAAGTGTAACCCGCCCGACTCATCGCCCATTCAACTCTCCAGTGTGCCCAGTATGAAAACGACAATTCCTGGTGCACGGCAGGTGCTAAATAAAGTGACATCACCCTTGCATGCAGCAATACCCAACATTTCAGAATTGATGGATTGCCTGTCACATGAACTGGTACAGTTCCCTTATGTTGTAGACTTGTCAAATGTCTTTTTTCCAAGAACAATTGCCACCCTGAGAAGGGTGGCAATGGACCTTTTTGGTTTTGCCCCAGGGATACCTTCATCGTTCTACCTTGTGTCACAATCTGGTGGCATAGGATTTAGCCTCCTGATAGAAGCCCAAGCCTGCATGGTTGTTTCATTATATTGATAATATTATGCTAATTTCTGATTATCTTTCAGAGTTATAAATAGTTGCTTGAAGCCTCTGAACCACTTTCCAAGAATGGGGATGTGATGTCAACAAGGACAAGGTCCAAGGACCTGTGTATCCTATCAAAGTCTTGGGTGTTGTCTGATCTGGTAAGACAAGGGTGATACCCAAAGCAGTAGTAGACAAGATACAAGCCTATCCTCAATATGGAATGGTCAAACAGTTACAGATCTATCTGAGTCTTTGGGGTTTTGGTGAACCGTGATTGGTTTTTAGTTATAGTTATGAAAAGGAACAAAGGCTCTCCTTTATGAAAAGGACTCTCTCACTGAAAAACAATTAGCAGCCATATATACTGCCTTCTTAGCTTGTGAACCCATTACAGGTACTGGGTCAGTGATGGTGCAGACCATCTACCCTATTGAAAGCTGGGTATAGTCTTGGACTTGTGCCCCTTAGATAGGAGTAGCATGAATACGGACTCTGATCAGGTTGGGTGTGTATTTAGAGCAATGAGCACAGTTTTATAGTATCCTTTTGTCTAAACAGCTACCTACTCTGCTGGGGCCAGTACATTTCTGAGTGACAGTGCTCTCAGAACCCATGGAAAGGCGAGATGCCCCAAGTCCCTATGAGAAAGTGAAAGCTCCAATACTTGCAGAAGTATGGTTCACTCACAGAAGAGGGAGATGTCTCAAGCCCCTATGAGGAAGAGAGTTCCTATACCAGCGGAAGCATATTATATGGATGGTTCCTGACATGGGCAGCTGCCCATGTGGGTGGACTTACTAATGGCCAAGCTCCAAGTGATTTGTTTAGTCATCATGAAGGAGACTGAGCCATTGCATGTCTGTACCAACAGCTGGGTAATCTACCCAGGGCTAATGTTGTAGCTGCCTCAATGGACAGCACAAGACTGGTTGACTGGGCACTGCCCATTTGGGGGCAAAAATATCTGTGAGGACCTGTAGAAATGGGACCTCTGGGAAGGAACTATTATACATCATGTCCCAGATCATAGGCCTTTACAGTTTCTCGAAAAAGATACTGCTGATGCCCTAGTGAAAGTTTGGGTTCTCTAGCTACTTCTGGAGCCCTTGTCCATAGCACCAAGTTTACATAAGAAACTAGGAATATAGGCGCCCACACCATGGGGCTTATAATACAGCAGTAGAGAATGCCTCTTACCTGCATTCAAGTGTAAGACACTGTCTAGCAGTGTCCTTGATGTTTAGAACACCATTCACAGCAATATAGTGTTCCTAAAACCCTGGGACGTATTCCCTGAGGTACTCAGCTTTTATAGGAATGGCAGGTTGACTATATTGGCCCACTGCTGATGGATCAGTGATGCTGGTATATTCTGATGGCTGTGGATAAATCAAAACAGGTTTGGGTTTTGCCTACCCTGTAGCACAGGTTGACCAGAGACATGCTGTAGCCACCCTTGAACAGTTGTCAGCAGCCTGTGGTTGGCCTTAGTAGTGTCAAGTGACAGAGCTACCCATTTTACAGGCCAATAGGTACAGACCTGGGCAAAGGATGATGACATACAGTGGAGGTTGCATGGCCCTACTTGCCTCAAGCAGCCAGAATAATTAAACACTTTAAGAGACACCTAAAAAAGAATTTAAAGGTCTTGTCTCCCCATTAGAAGAGGTGACGGGCACAAGGGCCCATCACAGTGTGGCTTTTAAATGAACAACCTCATTGCAATGGGCAGGACTCTTAGATAAATTAATAGCAGGAATGTCCTGTATTTTGAAGGTAACAGGAAGCTTTGAGTAAACCTGGTTGTGACCAGAGATGAGAGAAGGATCTGTCTTATACTCTACACCTAAACCCTTGACCTTGGAGCATAAAGATGTTTGGGAGTGGCCCTGGCATATGTGGGATTCTCAGGAACCATGGTTTGCACTCCTGAGACCATGGAGCCTGGGCCAGAAGGCCCAGTTATAAGTGGATCCTGGGATAGTTGTCTGGCTCTTCCCAGTATGGTTCACAATTTTCCCATAGGCAGAAGGCACAATTTTGAAAGGTATACATGTTATGAGACTATAGCATATTTCCTTGTATTCCATGGAAGATGCAAGACAAGCATGCCACCTGCATCCTCCCAGATGGGAAGAATTTACCTATGATGTTCTTTCTCTGCTCTGTCTTACCATCCAGGTTAATGGCAGGGAATAGCTTGCTTTCCTAGGCACACACCTTTGCAAGACTGTATAACACCTCACATTGCTGGGTCTGCACTGAGCTAACAGTAGAAGCAGCTGTAGGTCTCTGGTGGCGAATCACTCTAGATACTGCAAGTAGACTACATTATGAACCTGGAACTCAGCAGCTCAGAGTGGGTTGTGACACTGCATAATAGAGGACTTGTTGCTAACTGTAATATTGCCCCCCACCCCCATTGGGATCTGCTATAGAAAATGGGTGGGGCTGGTTAACAGGGGCACATGTAGAGCTTGCAACATAGCACCTTTTTGTATAGAACAGGTGAACTTGTCTGCAGCTAATCAAATCATTGAATGGTTGCCCCAAGGACTATGTCAGAATGTCACTCATTTCCCAGATATCTGCTGGTAGTGGATGAACAGAAACGAATAGGCACCAAGTCCACTGATTCCCTTCCAGATGGCTCTCTCTGGAATTGTGGACATTATGGCTGGCCATACCTTCCTGCTCATTTGACAGGAAGGTGTACCCCGGGAAAGCTATATATATATACAGGGTGAATACTCCCTACTCCTCCATATAAGCCTAATAATTGGAATCCCATATATCACCACTGGCATCATGTGTGCCAGGCCATGTGGTGGTTCTACCCGTCAGCCTTGATCATCCCAGGGGGTGGTACTATAGATGAAGAACTATCGGTAGAAGCCTTAGACCCACATGTTGCAGAGCTTTAAATCCATCCTTTCAGGCTTTTCCCCTTTTAATAGATGAAATCACTCAGATGTAGAAGGTGGTTTTGCAGAGAAGAATGGTGTTAGATATACTCACTGCTGCTCTGGGTGGAACATGTGCTTTTTTCCATGTAGAGTGCTGTGTATACATTCCAGACCACCAGCAACAGGTACAACAAGACTTAGTAGAGATGGATGCAGAGGTACAAGCTATTCAGGCCTTACAGAAGGACCCACTGGTGGAACTCAGAGTGGTGGGCTCTTCCTAGAGATGGGTATTGACTGTCCTTGTCTGTGTGGCTGGATGAATAATAGCCACTTGCCACACTGACTATTGCTATTGTGGTCTTTGAGCTCAATGCAATGCTCTCTAGGTCAAGTCTTGCAATACCTTGTAGGGGGTGGAGTGTGGGATCTAGATGAGGCACAGGCTAGTGGCAAGAACATGACCTTTTTCATCCTGCATGCAGCCACAGATGTGTCAATACACAATATGCATGCTGGCATGGATGTATGCCATTTTTCCCAGAACGCTATATAGGGAACAGGTCTATAAAATAAAGCTGCTTTTGGTTCTCTTCCTGATGGCAACTCTGGATTCTTTCTTCTCTCTGGGGATCTCACTGCAATCACAGCTGGCTTTTGATAGTTGTACACTCAGAAATTTCCTCTACTTCGAGAATCACTTATGGATTCTATGAAATTTGAACTCATTTAAAAGGATGGGTATTACTTGAAAACGGAATCTAAGCTTAGGTGACAAAGACATTCAAAGGCAAGGTGTGCTGTGAGATGATGTATTTTTAAATGAATTGAGAGTTTAATCAAAATTAAGTATATACTACTCAGGTCTTACATTAGATATTTTTATTTTTATTTATTTATTTTAATTTTATTTTTTAATTGGTGCATTGTAATCATACATCTTTGTTAGGTACAAGCTGATAAAGGCATACCTGCACACATTTCTCATTTACCCCTTCCCCAATTCCTGCCCCACTCCCTCGCCCTCCCTCCTTTTCAGGTTCAGATTAGTGATTGACTTTGATATATTTGTGAAAGTACATCACTTTTAGAATGAAAACTTTGGATTAGGTTTAGAAGATATGAATATTATGCTTAGAATTATAAATTTTTTTGTTGTAGGTCATGAGGACCCATATAAAACTTCAGAGAAGAAGATTTGCATTGCTGGAGCTCAGAATTGGTGTTCATTCATTGCTTCAACATCTGCTTTTTTAATGTCTCCTTTGTTCCAATCATGGTGTCAGATTTCTAAAAATGAAATAAAAAATTATCATTTGTAATCCCTCTGATACAAATGTAAGAAGTAGAAAACTAGGAAAGAAAACATGCTGTTGTAGTTTGGATCTAAAATGTCCTCGGGAAGCTCATGCATGGAAGACTTGACCCCTAATGCAGACATATTCAGAGGTGGGGGCTTTTGAAAGGTGATTGCATTACAGTGGCTCTAAACTTATCCATGGATTAATGCAATGATGGATTCATATTTTGATGATTTTATTGGGAGGTGGTAGAAACTATAGGAAATGGATCATTGGAGGGAGTAGGTAACTAGAGACATTCCCTAGAAGGGTATATTCTTTCCCCAGAGCCCTTTATCTCTCCTTCTATTTGCTTCTCAGCTGCCATGAGCTGAGCAGCTTTCCTCCACCAGGCTGTCCTCCATGATGTTCTATTTCCCCTCAGGCCCAAAGTAACAAATACAGCCAGTCAGTCATGAACTTAAACCTCTGAAACCAGGAGGCAAAATAAGTGTTTTCTTCTTTGGTCTTTCTCAGGTATTGATCACAGCAAGGAGAAGCTTACTCATGCACAGGCTACTTGCAATATTATCTAAGCAATCTAATGAGAAGAAATGAGATCTAAGATACTGGCAGAGGAAATCTTTGAAATTATTCTTATTTTGATAAGGACAATTAATTTATAAAAAGTAAAAATTGAGAAGGTCCATAAACTGAGACCAGGTAATTCTTTTATAGAATACCTTATAGTATCTTAGTTTTTAATAGTGAGTTGTTAATATTCCTGATCTACTCATGGTCAGTGAAACTAAGTAACAGGTAACAAATGAGTCAAAGCCATTTATTGTGTTCATGAACAGAAAGGAAAAAATATGGCATAAATTTTATAGTTTCTTCCACTTCATTTTTTGTCATTGGCTCTATATGAGGAGGAGTTTGTTCGCCTAGTATTTTTCTCAGGAATACTACACCCTCTGGTGGAGTGGTTCAAATGGCTCCTTGTGAGGGTGCCTTCTCTATGCAGGCCCCCACTTCTCTACAGCCAGAGAGAACCTGAGGCTTGGTGTCAGGATTTACTTTTGCCTATTTGGATGGTCTTATCCAAGCAGTCCTTGTTTCTGGAGAGAGTCTAGATATTTAAAGCAATCTCTTCAACTCCTAATTAGAGTAGGACAACCTTTAACTGTTTCTTTTTTCCAAAGGTAGAGTTTACACAACATTGGCTTCCTTGTCCCGAAGCTTCTGCCAAATAAGTGCACATAAATGGGGGAGGGTGAATTAATATTGATTGAACTACTTCATATCTACTTTCCACTGCTTACAGACCTCTACTTAATCTATGAAATCACAACATTTTTCTTCCTTCTTAGTTTTGCTGACCAGTATAAAGAAAGTTTTGATTCATAATTTTGTGCTTAACATATTCATTCTCTGATCCTAAACTTCACTTCTAGTATCAAAGAGAGAAAAGTATACCACTACTGGAACTGTGAAAAGTCCCAGTATTTAACTCCTCCCAACTCATAAGAGTAGTTTGTAAAACACAAAAGTTCAAGGAATATTGTCCATATCCTTGAAATCACAAAATTGGCTCTATATTGGCATGTACTGGAATTATAGGCATAATGAACAGGAGAAGATAATGTGATTTTTATGTTATTATTTTGTCCTCTTCCCTCATGGAAATGATAATGAATATCCCAGAGAAAGTCAAGTGCAATCCACCTTCTATTATGTTTTGTCATAGGTCCAGGGGTTAAAAATTGCCTTTGAGTCACCAAACATCAGCTAAGCCAACTTGACGTAATTCTGTGGAAAACATTGCAAGCTTAAAATATTTTAAATACTTATATTTCTTAAATATAAACTTAACAGTTCTAGTTGAATATTATTAATGCCAATCATTGAAGACAGATTGATCTTTAAACTTTATAGAAAAAAATACAAAACATGGTATAATTATATTTTAAAATTTTAAAAGCAATATATTGGAGAGAAAGATTCTGTTGTATGTATATTAGAACAAAAATAATTTAAAATCACAAAAATTGTTGAAACTGTAGAAGCTACTAGTTAAAAGAGTGGCATTTTGAGTAATAAAAAGTATACATTATATATTTTTAAATGCTGGTGCCATTTTTATATTTAGTCTATTAGCAATTCTTGTTTTCACTTAAATTTTTGTGCATTATAATTATACTTAATAGTGGGGTTCATTGTAACAGATTTGTACATGCACAGAACATAATTTGATCAAATTCATTTCCCAGCACTTCCCCTTACTCTCTTTTTTCCCTTCCTTGACCCACTTTTCTCTACCTTACTGATCTCCTTTCTGTTTTCATGAGATGGCTCTCCCCTTTTTTTCCTCTAGATTCCACATATAAGAGAAAAAATATGATTTTGATTTTCTCACTCTAGAATAACAATTCCTTAAACATTTTTTTCTAGAATAAACACAACTTCAAAAGCTGCCTCCTGTTTCTATACAATATTTTTGTGTTAGTAAATTAACTGAAGCTTAAATCATAATATACATTTGTTCAGTACTGAATACATGCCATGGATAAATTTAACTCAAACAATAAACATATAAATTTGGTATTATTATTATCCTGATTTTGCTGGATAAGGAAACTGAGGCAGGAAGATGAATATTTTGTCCAAAGTTGTGGAAGTCTGAGAGTAAGAATTTGAATTCCAGTATTTTGGCACTAGGACCAGTGTTCCTAACATCTTTGCAATATACATTTGTTCCTCTGAGTCTAGAAACAGTGGGGACCAGGAGTGCCAGTGTGAGCTGCCAGGAGACAGTAGCCAAGTGGCAGAGAGTACAGGAGCATCAGCTGTTGAGGGGCTCGGATGTATTTGACCTGCCACAACTTTACAGTGCAAGGGAGTAGAAATGAGGACAGGAAGCAGAATGTAGATGGGACAGACCTCGCCTTCTTAGAGTTACTCTGCCAGGAAAATTAATGTGCAGAAAGTAATGAAATTGCCAACAGTTTCATTTCTTCTGAAATCCAAATAGGTTTTTTAATACTGAGTGATGAAAGAAAACTCTTCCATTAAAGTATATGCATTGCTTTCTATTAGAGGACATTCTCAAGTCATCTTTAAAGAATTTATATCATCGTCCTGGTGGCTTGAAGTGACAGAAGATATGTTGGGCTGTTTTGTAAGTAACTACATATTTTGGAAGGACTGATAATCTGAAGCATTTTAAATTTTTAATTGTTCTTGGAGTGATCTAATATTAATTTCTCCTTATTTTTTCCTTAGTCTGTTTTCCTTAATTCTTAAGATCTTTATTGATCTTAGCATTCAGCAGGAATGTACCTAACTGCTTGACAAATAGTCTCATTTTCAGCACTCATGTCATTCTATTGTTAATCACATCAAATATTATTCCTACATGTGTCACTATTTTTCCCTTTACTTATTTTCAAGAATTCTCACCATTGAGAAAGTGGAACATAAAGAGCAATGCCAGAGATGAAGATGAGTATCAGCTACATTTCTGTCTTTAATCAATGCAGAAGCACAAATCTCATCCTTCTGCTGAATCAAACCACTAACATCAGTGTGAAAAGAAATATCCCAGAGCTGTCATGCTCAGTGTCTGAGGACTGATTTTGGTGTGAAAAGTTTTTCTAGCAAATGAACATTCAGGAAAGCATGAGCCTGAAGTGCTGTTAGGGATTTGGGAAGTCATCTAGATCAATCCCTTCCTTTTATTGGTAAGAAAACCAAGGTTTGAGTACTTAAGCGAGTCATGCAAGGTCACAGAGACTCTTCAGGGACAAACAAAAATAGAAATCTCAGCTAGATGGGTGTGAAAACTTTGGGCCTCACCTGAAGAAAGAAGTATCTTGGTGTCTTTCATCTTTACTTTGTCAGTTCTCTTTCAGGTGCACATGTACACTATACAAAATTTACTTTATATATATTAACATTTAATTTTTTTCAACCTTAAAAGGCAGGCACCATTGCTTCTATTTTACAAATGAAGATGATTATGCACAGAGATGTAAGAAAGTCGTGTATGTTTTCACAAGTTTCAGTGGCAGAAATGAGATGATACTTCAGGCACTGTAGCTTCAGGGTCTGTGCTATTACCTGCCAAGCTTCTCTAGTGCTTGTACTTTATGAACAGTAGGGAGTAGGTTTCCTTGAAACACTGGCTTTTGAGTGCCTACTTGAGGAGGGAGCTGTAGATATTTGGGTTAAAAGGGGAATAACTATGTACAAATATCTCTATGAAGGGAATGTTGTCTGGTACAGCAAAATCCTAGTGTGTTTGGAAGGGTAGTTAAAGATAAGATCAGACAGATCATGAAAGTCCAAATCAGATAGTTTGGCTAAGCTTTTATTCTAGACAAAATGGAGTCATGAGAATGCTTTGACATGAGTTGATTTACTTTTTAAGTAGTCATTAAGTAGTAGTGAGAAATCTGAGACAGATGTCAGGAGGCTATTGAAATAATCCTATTGAAAGAGCACTCTGCCTTTTACAAAGGTAGGAACAGGAAAGGTAGCCAGAAGTGCTTAACGTCTTAATATGTTCATACAGTAAAGACAGAAAAAAATTCTGTAGTATTTATTATAGGACCTGGAGAATCAGTTTGTTTGTTTATAGTTTGCTTGAGGGGCTGGGAGCAACTGTTTGTCATCAACTGAGAGAGAAACAGTTTCTCATGGCATGTGGTTTGGGAGAAATAGTAATAGTTCTGTCTCTATAGGTAATATTTGAGATGGATATTACCCATCCAAGTGGACATGTCAAGTAAGCAGTCCAGGGTATAAGAGAGGGAAGTATAGGTGTGAGATGTAAACTTTTGAAGTTTTGGTCACATGGATAGTATTTGAAATCAAAACCAAGCCCTGTGTACATACACTAAGAGGAAGGGATAGAAAAAAGAGGGGGAACAGAAGTACTTTAGAAGGAGGAACCATAGAGTTATTTTGACATCCAAAATATATGGAGTTTGGGAGATAAAGAACTCAAGTGTATTGATGAGGGAGTGATCGATTGTACAAAAATTTGATACTAGGTCAAATAAGATGAAGGCAAAGTATTGGTATTTTCATTTAGCAACATGAAGGGCATTGGTGATGTTTATGTGGAAGTTTCATGGAAAGATGAGGGTAAAAGTTGCATTGGAGTAGATTAAACAGAGAATGGAAGAAGAATTGAAGGCAACACAGATAGAAACTCTGGAGGAATTTATTGCACAGGGGAGTAGGAGATGAGACTAGCTCATAGGGGACTTTTTCATTTAAGAGAAAACTGTAGAGTGACAAGAAAACATTAAACCTTAGAGAAGAGTGACATTTTATAAGAGAGAATAGAAATTAAGCTAGACAATGAGAAAGGAGCAATTCGAGGAGAGATGTTATGGAAGTCAAGAATGAAAATGTTTAAAAACTGCTCTCTTTATATTATATTCCTCATGTGGGTTTTAGAATAAGCCATATATAGTATTTCTAATGTAGGTTTTACTTTGAATATTATTGTTTTGTGGACAAAGTTCCACTAAACTCTTGGACAAAGTTCTACTCCTGCTGGCCCAGCTAACACATCCCAACAGAGTGGTGTGATTTTGGTGAATTCATTACAACCTGTCAGAACTTGACCCGTAAAAAATTGAAACCCACAGAGAATATAAATGTATTTATTGAAATTTGGTACATTGTCCTCTGATTAATGCTTGGGACATGATCACATTTCTTCTTTCTTTTTTTTCTTAGGCTATCTTCCTTTTCTTCATACATTCTTCAAGTTCTCTGAAAACAGTTAAATGTAATCATTTTAATGTGTGTTTCCTTAGTTACAGTAAAACCCAGTCATGCCTTCCTAAAAACATTCTTAGGTCACCTTGATAAAATTACAGGCACACCAAGAATATCTCTTAAATCAAATGATTTAGACAAATGTGCAGATGATTAAACTATTCTACATTTTGAAGCACCTTAATTAATTTATCTCAGGACAACTTGTATTTCAGGACTGGAAGAACTTTGTAAATACTTCAATACAACTCATGAGTACTTGCTGGCTTCTTCTGAAATTTTGGCCATTTTATTTATTTATTTATTTATTTATTTATTTATTTATTTATTTATTTATTTATTTATTTATTTGCGGTACTGGGGATTAAACCCAGGGGCATTCTACCTCCCAGCTACACCCCCAGTCCTATTTTTTATTCTTTATTTTGAAACAGGGTCTCACTAAGTTGTGGAGAGTCTCACTAAATAACTGAGGCTGGCAGCGAACCCAGATCCTCCTGTCTCAGCCTCCCAAGTACTGGGATTACAAGTGTATGCCACCACGCCCTGCATATTTTGGCCATTTTAAATGTCAGCCATCTAGGGGGCAGACTGGACTTTCAAAAAAGCCAGACACTAATAACTTCCATCTCTCCATGTTCCTCTTTCATATGTTTACAAAAGACATTTAGATATGCAGTTCTGAGAAGAATTGCCAAATATATCCTCTTAGTAGACAGTTATTCAGAAAGCAGCATTGTTGGGGCTCAGTGGTAAAGTGTTGACTAACAAGCTTGAAGCCCTTAGTTCAATCCTCAGCACGCCAAAGTGAAACAACAAACAAAACTATGTCAGGCATAGTAGTGCACGCTGTAATCCTAGTACTTGGGAGGCTGAGACAGGAGGATTGTAGGTTCAAGACCAGCCTCATCAACTTAGCAAGACCTGTTTAAGAAAAAAAAAAAAAAAAGTGGGCTGGGGTTGTAGCTCAGTCTCTGGACTCAATACCCAGTGCCAAAAAAAAGCAGCATTAATTCGGTCTTGTATTTTCTTGCTAGCAACAGACACGAGAAAAACGAGCTTAATAAAACATAAAATTAATAAAGTAAAAATACGCCTTAACAGTTCAGCTATCTAAGCTTCACATGCTCTACAAGAGTCATCTGTCTTCCTCAATTTCATTGACAGTCACAACTCCAGCCTTCGTCTGGCCACAAAAGGCAGAAGGGCTACAGAATCCTCCAGCTGCATTTAGCTCCTGATAAAGACTTGTCCAGAGAACTCATACTAAATTTCTATTCATATCTCACTGACTACAACTTGGTTCTACTAATGAATGTGGAAACAGAGTTTTGTAGGTGGAACACAACACTAGCCTGACAAAAGTAGAGTTTTGCTACAAAAGAGAAAGAAAAGAATAAACTTTGGGAGGGCATAATGTTTACCATTGTTGAACTAAATTTTATGTGCTACAAGGATTTGTATTTTAGAAATCCGATGATCTATGTATTGATATCTTAATTTTATTTCCATTAGTACGGCTCAGAGCTTTTTTTTTTTTTGGTACTGGGGATTGATTTGGTACTCAGGGACATTCTATCTCCAAGCTACACCCTCAGCTCTATTTTTTATTCTTTATTTTGAAACAGGGTCTCACTGAGTGGCGGAATGCCTCACTAGGTAGCTGAGGCTGGCCGTGAACCCGGATCCTCCGGACTCAGCCTCCCAAATGCTGGGATTACAAGCGTGTGCCACCACGCCTGGCTTTACTTAAATGTTACTGATTGGTTTCTGCTATTGCTTTATACAAATATATTTTTAAGAGTATGGTTCTAAGTATTGATGAGTTATCCACACTCATTGTTTATATTTATAGTCATTTTTTATTGCTTTGACAGTTATTTTTCCTAGCCTATTCTGTTAATATCTATTCTCCTAAACCTATTCTGTACTTTTGGCAAAAGAAATAATTTATTTCACACATAATCTTCCATATAGTGATTTTCATATCATTATGTTAAAGACTATTGTACAAGTTGCTGAGTTTTTGTGTAATCTCTCTTTCTAAAGCTCAAGTGATTTATAGTGTTTAGACACTTACAATTATTAATTTAGGCCTCTCAGGTTTGTTTTCTTTATAATCCTTTTTTCAAATACAAGAAGATAAAATTTCTACTTAGATGGTTCTCAAATTTTAATGATGTTTTCTTCCCAATTTCCTTCTTTAAGCATTTGAGATGATTTTATGTTCAAGATGATAACAATTATTCAAGGGTTCAAGGGTGTGATTTTTTTTGCCTTTCTAAGACAAAATAATAAACATGTATAAATTGTCCAGGAACAATCCAATTCTGGAACCCTTTTTTTCTATTTAGTAATCACTTACTGAATATCTGCCCTATATCAGTTTAGTAACACTGTACAAAAATACAGACATCAATAATTATATTCCTACTTTAGTGACAAAACATGCAAATGAATAAAAACAGGGCAGTATAATGAGCATTATAATAAGGTTCTTGGCCAGAGCAGTGGCCCAGTGTGGATGTGAACTCTGGATAGAAGTATTAAAATAACTTTCTCAATAGTCACATTCTCTCAGAATTGACACAGGATGAAAATAGATAGATGACATCATTTGATGTCTCAAATGATGCAAAAGAACAGAAGAGGCAAACCTTTAGATTAAAGAAGTGATTCTCAAGCTGATTCTTAAGAGTGGGGCAGAAGTTTTTCCCAGAAGAGAGCACATTTGGCAAATATAACATCAGTCATGGTCACACTGGAGGTGTGGGATGTGTGTCTTTGTGTCAGGAATCACTGGGAAGAGTTCACACAAACCAGGTGTATAAGTGGCCATGATTAGAGGCCTTCATCTGGCCACATGAAAGGGTCTGAAACTATTCCATAGGCCAACATTTCTCAAATTGTGTTCACCACCATTTATGCTCCTCCCTGCTTATGCCTCAGAATTATAAGTAAATATGTTTGGGAAGTACTGCATGCTACTCTATCTCCTTATCTATTCAAATTGTCTAAAACTGAAATATCCTGACAGTACTGCAATAACTAAAATAGTTGTATCAACCATTTCCTAAGTTCAGTTTTATAGACAACTTTTGCTTCCCTCCTTCTAATCCTATTTTGGATTTCAATTAATAATCTGAAACACCACAGAGAAGACACTTATGGGCTACGTAGAAATCTTTGAGTAGGTCATCAAAATATGCTTTGTGTGTTTTGAAAACCCACTTTAATAGCCATAGTAAATTGGAAACTTGGTAAAACTGAAGGCTAGAAATCAGATAATGGGCTATTGCATCAATCCACCAAGGGGAGTGTGAGCAACTGAAGTAGAGGAAAGGGAAGATAACAGATTTGCTAGATGTGTGCGTGTGTGTGTGTGTGTGTGTGTGTGTGTGTGTGTGTGTGTGTGTGTGATCCCAGGTGTGGTCTACCTCTGAACTATACCCTGTTTGTTTAATTTTTAAACAGAGTCTCACTAAGTTATAGCACACTTACCTCAAAGCCATGATTCTCCTGTCTCAGTCTGTCTCCCAAATACTGGGATTACAGGTGTGTGCCACCACTATCAGCTGATTTGAGAGATTTTTAAAATAGAGTCTAAGAATATTTGTAGATAATTTAATAATAAAGAGTTACTCATGAATAGGTTAATAAAGTTCAGTTTATTGCAGCATAGGGAATATTTACATGGGAATATTAACATCCAAATGAAATAATTATAGTCTCTACAAAGATGTTTTATTTTGAAATGTAGAAGTACAGATGTCTATTAGTAGTGATCAAAGTCTCCTGACATGAAATAGTGAAAATGCAAAGTTTGAAATAAAATTATTTCTCCTATAAGAAAACTTTATTGTAATATAATTTGGTAAGAGAAGTATGATTTTTGACAGAAGTGTTTTATAATTTCTCAGGAACATATGTATTTCGTTGGTGGATAGCATACCAGGATGAGTTTGAGAAATTTTTATAAGATGTCAGCATAAACAAAGATGCAGAAGAAATGATATCTGAGAAATAACAGGCCAATGATGAACTACGACCAGAAGATGGTTATGTATTTCTTCAGTATGTGTGGGCATGATGGATAATGGAGATCATCTTCACTGAATGGAGATCATGTCTATTCTTACTACCTTGAGAGACTATATTTAGTCTATTGCCCAGTATTGGAAAGACAAAGCATTTGTAGATCTTAAAAATTTTATTTTTGGTTAATTCCCATGTTTTTATTTTATTTTATTTATTTTTTTTTTTGGTATCAAATTCCTTCTGTCTCTATACCATTATCAAGCATTTTTTTTTTGTTCATATTGAGGACAACTAAGTATTTATACCACAATAAAGAACTTAGGATATTGTAGACCAGTGATTACTGGCAAAGATACAGTGTTTCATACCTTTTATAAGGGATATATTAAAGTAAAATTAACCATTTAGTGGAGAGCATGCCTTTGAGTGATTTTGATATCTTCTACAGTATAGATTGATAAGGTGCATGTGTACACACACACATACACACACACACACACACACACACACACACACACACACACGTAATTAAGTCAAGATTTCAATTTTCCAAATGCCATAAGAATGTCATAAACCTTAGACTATAAGCAAAATTTAGGTTAATATCTACACTGAATAATTTTGGTGTAAACCATTCAACTTCAATCAAATATAAAAAGCTAAGCTCTCAAACATGATGGTATGAACATATTGAATGAGAATGAGTGTTCTAATATGAATATACTTGGCGATTTAATGACTAAATGGCAATGTGTAGCAGTGTGTGTGTGTGTGAAATCTTGGGTGTTTGATTCCATTTTCCTTTCTTGCTTTTCTGTTGATCATAAGGAGAAACAGACAGTTCCTTCCTAAAGAAGTATAGGTCCATCTGCTTCTCATTTTCTGTTTTTAATGTTTAAAAGTTTTAAACTAATTTTCAGACAATATGTAAGACTGATGTGAAGTAACTTCAATTTTTAAACTTGGCACTAAGTGGACAGCTAAAAATCTTGAGCCCAGCTTATTTATTTTTGTTAAAGTATCTGATGTGACATCAGCAATTTGTTTCATCTCCATCTGAAATTAATGGTAGCTTAAATGTTTTCATCATTAAAAATATAAGAAATTACTGATAGTGAGAAAACTAGCTACAAATCATATTAAAGAAACAGAATTTTGACTCTTGCCACTCATTGTCCTTATTTATGGGATTTACTTTTGGGTAATTCTGAGGGAAAGGGTTTGTAGATGATCTGCAAATATGAGATTTTAATGATTTTCTGTTTAGATCTAGAAAAGAAAAGCAGAAAATGAAATAACAAATAAAAGAGCATGATAAAGGAAATCTGCAATGCTTTAGGGAATACCAAGCACTTATTCTTAACTGTTGATAAGTAGATATTAAAAGTACTAATATGCTCAGGAGAAAATGAGAAGCATGTTATTGGAAACTGGAAGGAAAGAGATCATTGTTATGTAGCAGTAGAATCTTAGCATGATTGTGTCCTGCCGTTATGTGGGAAGAAGAATTTATTAACAATGAATATGAACATTTAGCTGAGGATATTTCCAAACAAAACATTGAAGTTACAGCTGAGTTTATGCTTCATGCTCAAAGGAAAATGTAACAAAAAAAGAGGTAAATTAGTAGAAAAATTGTTAAGTAAAAAAAAAAAAGCCATGATTGGATGATTTGGAAAGATCTCAGCCTACCAACTTGCAAACATTTCTAAAATTAAGGGATTCCCTATCAGAAAAGTAGACTCAGGAGGAAAAATAAAGCCAAGGTGTAGCTGGGCAACCTTTTGCAAATACCTCAGAAATATCAAAAGGTCAGAGTATGTGTTCACAGAAAAGGCTCTGAAAACATTCAGTATATGAGCCATGGATACCCTTGGCCATAAAAGAAACAGCCAAGTGGATATTGGGGAAATTTCTTGCAATGCAGTGTATCCCATGACATACATAGTTATGTGAAGGTTCTCTATCAATCAGCAGAATGGGATGTACCTGGTACTTTTTTTCTGGGAAATTCCATAATAGTATTACAGAGAACTGTGTTGGAAATTTACTAACATGTATGGCTCATTTTGAGGCTACTACTAATGGCTGATGTTGCCACTTGCCCTTATTGAATCTCTTAAACTTCAGATTTGAGAAATTAGTTAAAATATCACATGAGCAACCTCATGTTGGCTTACTAAAATATTGTAGAGAGAGATATATAGGATCTAGCAAAGTTATACACACTAGAGTTCCTTATCATATATTCTGAGAGACTGCAGGCAACAAATGGTGAACCCTCACATGGTGATGATGAAATCTGCTCCAATTTCTGCTCTCTAATGTTTTATCAGTAGGCAAATGATGGAGTTTTATAAGATTTAATCATATTGACATTTGGATATTTCCTCAAACTAAATAGATTCACAAAACAATTTTAGCCTTAGAAATTTCAGTCCACTATGCTAATAAGATCTAATCCTCCTGTCTTGTTTTTATTCTGAAATCTGAAGGACTATAATATATTACAAATAGCATATAATATTAAAATTATAATTTTTCAATGCAGATAGTATCTCAAGAGCATTTTTCCAATATAATGTAACTTTGTGGTACATAGAAAGTATTTACATGATTGTTAAATTAATGAGGCTAAGCTAATATGGGCAGTTAATTTATATATATGTATATCATGTGCATATACATATAACATCAACTACCTATATAATTTTTCTTGATTATTATGATTAAAGTGTGTGTGAGGGAGTGGTGTATACACATATACACATACTTTTTTTTTTTTCACTGCTCATGATCAGTCCAAGGGCCTCCTGTCTGCTAGACAGTGTTCTCCCACTGACTATACCGTACCATAGTTCAACATTAGATTTTGAGTATAATCAGTAATTTCTAAAGATAGAAAAAGTATTATATTTATCTAAATAATTTTTATAAATTCACATTAACTTTCAGTAAGTTTTTATTTTCTCAGTGGGTATTTCATAAATCCCAGTGCCTCTAAGCACTGGCAGATTGTAGTTATAATATGCAAGCTTCATTTTTGAAATATATTGTTTTACCTTTTCCTGATATTTAGGCTTAATTGCTCCCACAAGGCTTCATACCTATTAGACACTATAAAGGATGAATGAGACTGAAAATGCTTTAATACTATTTTTTCTTTATTATCATTAAATCATGCAGGGCTTGGAGTGTGGAATATATGTTAGCAATTCATGCAATGTAGCCCCCTATTTGATGCTTCTTGTTTGTGTTTGCTTGTCATTCCTGCTAGAATTGAAAACACTGAAAGATTCTTGCTAGAAAAAGGGTGTTTGAATAACAAAAGGGGATCACATCTTCTTGGTTTCACTGTGTACTCAAATGATGAGGCACTTTTATGCAGGAGGCAGTTTACCTGCACTAGGTTTTTCAAGAGTCTGCAAAGCCCTGCTGGGCAATCATTCCCTACATTTGGGGATGGCAGAAACAATTTCTTCTGGCCTTAGATAGTGGCTTCTTATACTCATACATATGGGTGGAATGGAAATCCTGTCACCCTGAAAAATCCCTCTCTCCTTGCACTCCAATTTCTTTGAGACACATGTATTTTCTTGAGTTCATTCTTAAACCCTCATGGGTTTGGAAATATTAGTAGGATTGAGTTTCTTAAGGTCCATGATAGAAAACAGAGTAAAGCCAAAGAAAATTTTATTCCATCCTACCTGTTATACCTCTTAATTGATTGATTCTTAATACTTTAGTTTTAAACCTCTAGGATCAAATTTCAGATAAGAGTACATTGTGAACTTTAGGTTATTCACTAGTTCTTACACTGAAAATCATAAAAATTTATTTCTTAATAGTAAAAGTTGAAATTGAAATGTCCCATAAATTATAAAGAGAGCACAATAATCATAATTTGGTAAATGTTATTATACTAAAATACACCTTTTAAAAGTTTTTGCAAGGCATTTAAATATTTTAAGGACACAAGAAGATGTTAAAAGACAGTCAGTCCCCTTACAGAGAAGAGTACAAAACATTGAGACTCTTTTAAATTATTATTTTACACTACAAATTTTTTGAGGAAAAGATACAGTATGGACTACAAATAAATATATTTAGTTTAAAAGAGCCTTAATTTAGGGATTTCATCAATTTTTCATTTTCATAGAAATAAATACCTGAGTGTAATAATAACAAAACTTTATTAATTTTCATAACAATTAACAAAGTAGACTTTGCTATTTTCTTTTACAGTTGAGGAAACCATAGTTTAGAGGTACTAAATCTCACAAAATTACATAACTTGAACATATTGAATTCCAGCGACTACCAGCTATTTCCCACATTAATGGTAACTATGGCGGGACAAAATGTAGAGCCACATATACTCATGATGTCAGTAAAACTGAATGAATCATAATTGTACTCCCAGATAAAATATACACCTTTAAAGTCTTCTAATTCTCACTAATGAATCTACTTCTTTAAAAATCTTACTAATTGATGTAATAATTTTCTCACTCATATCCTGTGATATTCCTACAACTCCTAAGTGTTAGGATACAAGTACAATAATACATTTGTGTGATTTTCCACAACTCTGAGAGTCTCTTTATAGAAAAATTTCAAATGAAACCCTAGATAAGTTAAGAAGTTGACTTAACTGAAGGGGATGGACGGGGGGGGAGGGGGACACCCTAATGCACATGATGTACTTTCACAAATATATCAAAGTCAATCACTAAACCCAACTTGAGAAGGAGGGAGGGTGAGGGAGTGGGGTGGGAATTGGGGAAGGGGTTAAATGAGAACTGTGTGCATATATGCCTTTATCAGCTTGTACCTAACAACAATGTATGATTACAATGCACCAATTAATATATATATATAAAAAAAATAGGGCTGAGAAGCTGAGAATGTAGCTTGAAGGTAAAATGCCCCTGGGAAACCACACACACACACACACACACACACACACACACACACACATCAAAAAACAAAACAAAAAAAAGTTTGCAGAAAGAGCTAGAAAAAGCTGAAAAGGGGCAAAGAAGGAAATCAGCCCTGCTGAGGACCAGAAGTTCTTTGGGTATTTCATTTTTCTTTTTTTTTTTTTTAAATGGCACTGGGGATTCAACCCAAAGGCATTCTACCTCTGACTATACCTCCAGCCCAATTTTATTTTTATTTGGAAACAGGGTCTCACTAGGTTGATGAGAGTCTCACTACTTGCTAACAATGTCCTAGAACATACAATCCTCCTGTCTCAGCCTCCCAGGCAGGATTACAGGCATGCACCACCACTCCTGGACTCTTTGGGTATTTCTATACCAAGAACTTGAAAAGGTTTGAAATATTCTAACCTTCTCTACCCTCCGAAAGGAACCTTGGGGTTCACGTGAGCCTGAAGCATTTGGGGAGCAAAGTGAATGTCAGGTCCCCTGCCCCACAGCTGATAAAGGGATGGGTGACAGTTAACTCTGGTGCACAACTGTCTGTCCCAGTCCTAGCCAGTATGCTGTCCTCAAATTGAAGTGTTGCCTTAGGAGTGAGGAGCAGAAATAGCAGTGAGGAAGGCAGAGACAGCTTCCTCTGAAGGGCTTTCTGTCCTGGGATCCTGTGACCAAAGAAAATATTTGTTTATCTTGTATGTTTAACCTGTGTCTTGTAATCCAGAGAGCTGGAAAAAAATGTGGCATTACAAGTAAGTTAGTGAACAAACTCAGTATAGGGTATAATTTCTAAGCCTGGGAAGGGCACGAAGAACAGAATCAGCAGTTATGATAGAATGTATTTTTTCTGCGCTCTCTCCAACCCCTCCAAGGAGGATAATTTTACAATTAAAGTGCTGATTGCATAGCAGCTTTTGAAATAAACTTATGTGGCATTAAATTTTTTTTTCTTATAATTGAAAATTTTAAGGAAAAAAATTCTTTTTTTGTGTGTTTGAGTGTGGTACTAGGGATCAAATTCAGGGGCATTCTACCTCTCAGCTACACCCCCAGGCCTATTTTATCTTTTATTTTGAAAGATAAAGTAAGTTGTGGAGGATCTCACTGAGTTGCTGAGGCTGACTGTGAACCTGCAATCCTCCTATCTCAGCCTCCCAAGTGCTGGGATAAGCAGGATGCACCACAACGCCAGGCTACAAAAAAAGAAAAATTCCTTTTATTGATTCTGCAAGTGTCCTGCTCTATTTTCCAAGCTCCAAGCTATCTCTTTTTGTTTCTAGAATGAAATATTTGTGTGTATTTTGAGTCAAGATTGTCATGGACTTAAGGGATGGCCTCCTGTTCTGCCATCCCTCTTAGCGTCTTCTTGGGGTCTGCTGAGGCCTAGGCAGCAGGAAATCTTCATAGATGAAGCTGGCCTAAAGGGGTTTCCAGTGAGTACTTCTGTTTTAGTAGCAGGTTATGAATCACAACTTGGAATGACCAGCATAAGTATTAGAATTTGTGGGAGCCCAACTGATTACTTATATGGACTTTTCTTCTTGAAAGAATCTTGAGCAGCCACAAAGAAGGCAAATGTATATTGAGTCTATTTAGAGTAAGGTCTCAAAATCTGAAGCATACTTGGAAAACAGTGATTCCCTAAATTAGGATAGTTTACGGAAAATTATAAGTCTGCAACATTCTGTATGGAAGTCAGTTATGGAACAGACCTCCTGACATACTTATTAGATATAATCCAATAAATATATTCTAGTTCTATTTAGGCATAAAATGTGTAAATAGGATTCTTGCTTTTCATTTATTATCCTCCTTCTGATCCTAAGTTTTATTTTAAAAAATAAATTAAACATTTGTGAGCAATAAAAGACAGGCTATGAGACAGACTCAAACAAGATTTGATCAAATGCATCTATAAAACTAATAGGGTTTAGAATTTTTCCAACAGTAATTTTAATCTCATGCTTATCAATTTTATCATGTATTTGAGACTGTTATATTTTGCCTCAATATTCAAACTTGTTTATTTACATCTCAAATTATACTAATACTGAAAGCTCATAATAATTTAAGAAATTGACAGGAAAAGGGTATGAAAATGTAAGTGGAGCTCCTGAAATGTTGATCACATTGGGTTACTTTATACTCATCGTAATGTTTCATTCTTAAGCATTATTCACAAATAAACAATATTTTAGATATAACAAACTCTTATAATAGTTAAAATATTTTTACATTTATAATTAAATTAGTAGTACTTTCAGATTAAGAAAAAAATGTCAATTTCCAAATTTTGGCTTCTATCTTTGTGGTGATTTGGGCATACTTTTTAGGCTAACATATTTAAACTTTACATTTTCTCATATTATGTAACCACGAATTAAAAGCATATATTTGCATTATAGTAAAACTCACATAATTAACTCTAATATAGTTATTACATAGTTATTCCATACCTCGTATTTGACTGTTCACCAAAAAATTTATACACTTCAAATATCACTTTTTGAATGTAATATTTGGTGAATAATGAATAAATAGTATTTTAATGGCTTTGTAAAAACATTAATTATATTTTAGACTATTTGCTCAATATGGAAACATTCTGCTAATACATAATAAAGACTTACTATCCAAGACACTGTTACATGAAGAAATAATGTTCACCCCAAAACTAGTAGATTCAAGCCCTAAGCCCCCATGCAATGGCATTTACAGATGGAGTGTGGGGAGGCAATTAGGTTTAGATAGGGTCATGAAGGCAGGAACCTCATGCCAGGATTAGTGCCCTTTAAGAGGAAATCAGAGAGCTTGTTCTCTCTAGTTATCTCTCAGTCCCTTCACAAAGAAGAGGTCATGTTAGCACAGCAAGATGATGGCCATCCGCAACTAGGAAGATAGTCTTCACCAGCACTCAACCATACTGGCTTGCTAATTGCAGACTCCCATCCTCTGGAACACTGAGATAATTCATTTCCATTATTCACACCACCCAGTGTGTGGTACTGTACTATGGCAGACTATAACAAGGGCTTCCTGCATGTTTAAGAAGGTTTCTTATTTGAAAGAATCATGGTGCAAAACTTTTACATTGTGAGTGAATATGTGCTGTCTTTTTTTTCTGGGCCTAGTAATTGCTGGTGATCAAACCCAGGGCCTGATGCTTGCTAGGTAATCACTCTGCTACTGAGCTAGATCCCTTGACCTTAAAAAAATTAAATTATGCAATATATTTAAACATATCTAAGAGTCCTTAAGACTCTTGCAGCAATGGACCAAGCTCATGGCCATACTGAATTTGGAGTCTCCCAGATCTTATTTTTTAATTTTAATTTTTCTTTTTGGTATTTGGGATTGAACCCAGGTGTATTCTACCTCCAAGCTACACCCCTAGCCCTATTTTTTATTCTTTATTTTGAAATGGGGTCTCACTAAGTTGTGGAGGGCCTTACTAAGTAGCTAAGACTGACTGTGAACCTGGATCCTCCAGTCTCAGCCTCCCAAGTCCTGGGATTACAAACGTGCGCCACCACGTCTGGCTCAGATATTATTTTGAAAGGATGAGAAATACAATTAGGGAGAAGAGAACAAAACTACAACACCAAAAAACAAATAAACAAACAAACCTCAAAAAACTAAAAACAAAACACAAGAAAGTTCTTCAAGAGATAACAAAAAAGATATGTTGTTTTTAATTACTTGTGCTTTCACAAATGCGAATGTCTCAGTCAACATTGTCTTTGCTATAATCCAGAATGACTGACCACACAAATTAGAGGAAGGAAGATTTATTCGTTCAGTGTTTTGGAGATTCTGGATTCAGTCCCTGTGAGGTGTGTGTGCAGAGCTCAGGCATGGTGGTAAGAAGCAGAGAGGAAGAGAACAAGAGGAGGCAGAAGCAAGAGAGCACCAAGAGGATTCAAGGACATAGCACATTCCCTAAGGCTACCTCCCAGGAACCCACCTCACCCCGCCCCCACTGCCTAGCTTACCACCCAGATAAATTCATTACAATGACTTATCTACTGATGAGATTACGATACTCATGACTTAACTATATCAGTCCTAAGCTCTTAGGGGGACATTCTATATCTGAACATAACAGAATCTATAAAAGTGACTCAGTATAGAAGCTGGACTATATGGGGTATAATAATTTTATAGGCTACCCTTGAATTCACCCATCATCCAAACCAGGATCATAACCACCATTAAAACTCCTGACAAAGAACATTCCCTTCTATTTCTAATCCTGTTGAAAATAATTAGTATTTGACAGACCAAAAGATTTGGTTTTGATTTTTTTATTTTAACTCTTCATAATAGATATTACTTATTCATTGAATTATCTTGTCCTCAAATTTCTATTCTCAAATTTCTTTTCAATGTATCTGCATGTCGTTGTCATAGCTCCTGGATTTGAGTCCAAGTTATAGGTCTCTCTGACCTTCAGTATTACAATGTTGATACTGAAAATTATCATGTTCATCTTCTTTCTTTCTTGGTCCCAATCAATTCTTTACAATGAAATTAATTAATTTATTTTAGTACTGGGGATTGAACCCAGGGGCATCCTAACTTTGAGTATACCCCAAGTCCCATATTTTATGTTATATTTTTACTGGGGATTGAACCCAGGAGCATTCTACCTCCAAGCTACACCCCCAGTCCTATTTTATTTTTTTAGTTTGAAACAGGGACTCACTAAGTTGTGGAGGGCCACACTAAGTTGCTAAGACTGGCTGTGAACCTGTGTATTGCAAGTATGCAGCACCACACCTGACTCCTTATTTTATTTTTTATTTTGAAACAGCATTTTAATTAGTTGCGAAGAGTCTCACTAAATTGCTGAGGATGGCCTTGAACCTGTGATTCTCTGATTATCCTGTCTCAGGCTCCCAAGTACTGGGATTACAGGTATGTTTCATCATGTCCAGCTAAATTTAGTATAATTTTATTAAAGCATATATATGATGATGGTATTCTATTGCTAAGAAAAAGTGCCTAAAATATATATTCAGTGACTTCTCTTTGATGCTGGGGAAAAACCAAAAGTCTTCTCAT
This sequence comes from Graphiurus murinus, assembly GCA_004027655.1. NCBI lineage: Eukaryota > Metazoa > Chordata > Mammalia > Rodentia > Gliridae > Graphiurus > Graphiurus murinus. The sequence goes on from PVLC010016937.1 coordinate 25,595, forward strand.
TTACCATTTCTTATTAGTGAGCCTCAGAGCTCACTATTCGCCACCTCAGACATGTAGCTCTTTGACATACTGAATGTGTTTTTCTTCATGTTGACTTGCTCTTTCTAACCTTTGAAACTTTTCCCTTCTTGTGTGCAATATGTTACCATGAGATTGGTTGAGACTGTAATTATATTATTTCTTTGGTGTTTCTCAAAGTATTAAATGGCTGGGCTCATTATTAGGTGTTAGATATATATTTTGTTTTGGAACATAGCAGTCACTAAGTAAAATATTTCTTTCAAAGGAGTAAAACAAAGAAAGTTTTTCTCCATTAACTCATTGTTTGGAGCAGAAGGGCCACTCAAAATCATTCTTGAGAGAACAAATGGACCTGCTGAGGGCTTTGGTTAAATTTGCATAGTAACCTGGGTAAGACAAGCTGAAAACAGGTTGAATGTCTGCAAATAATGAGTGAGGATTGTGGAGGAATGAGAGGCAGTTATAGTAGGACATGGCTTGGTACTATCATAGGGAAATAGAATTGTTAATCAATTTAGACATAAGTAGTCACTTGAATTTCAGTGGCGAGATGTTAATTGTTCTGTTCATAACATCAAGTTTTTATTCCTATTGAAAACTGTAGCTTTTCTGATTGAAGAATATATGACTCTTGGGAAGTTTAATTAGTTTTAATTAAGAATACTTCATATAATTAATCTTTGATTCAATTTGACTTGTTTTACAGTAATTTTTGGAATAACAATGTTTGATTATCTGGATCTTTAAAACAATGGTGATAGCTAATTTACTATTCGCCATCATTTTCTTTGAATCATTCAATGTCATAGTTAAGAATTCATGGTGTAGAAACCCAGCTGATCCAGATATTGGTCTTTCTCTTGTGTTATTCTCTTCTTGTGTGTGCCAGCGATGGCAGGCAATTGGTTTTTTTTTGTTTGATATAAAGTAATATTGATTTGTTTCTTTATTTCATTATTCTAATGTTAGCCTCCAGCTATTGATTGATGTCAGCAAAGTCTTGGGATGTGGAAAGGGAAAAAATCAGCAACCTGAGTACAAATAAATGTCCATCCAACATCTAAAGATGGGAAAATACTAAAAACAAAACAAGACAACAGCAAAAATAGTTAATATTTGTATACTTTCCATTTATCCAGTATTAATGCTTTTCACTCAATAATTAAGGCATCCCATAAGTAAAATTTTATGAAGTTATATTTACCAGATTAGGTTATTGAATATCAGTTATTTAAGCTGATCTAATATCACAATATTAAAACAGTAGCATTAAGACTTGAACCCAGCTAAGTACACACCCTTACAAATACCATATGTAATGCTTCTTTTTACTTTACAAGATCTGGATAAAAAAATCCTTACATATAAGATCCAGCTGGCATGCATGCAAAATTGGCTGTGTAAAAGTAATTCTCAGGAATATTTTTGTTATAAAGTAACATTCTCTGATAATGATCATTTTCTCTTTTACATGATGTGATAGAGTTATTTTAAACTTCTGGAGTTATACACATTTGGAATATTGTACTCAGGAAGACTCATCTCAAGAATCTTCTGTTAACCTCTCTGAACCATATTTTTCATCTGCAAAATGGGGATAATATTACATGTCCCATTGTACAGACTTGAGAGATTACACATGGGAAAATGATTCATAAAGTGACTGGTACAATGAAGAAATGTAGCTGTTCTTCTCATTACCATTACCACTGTCATTCTTATCACTGTCATTGTCACCATTTAGAATTATCAGTTCATATTTCCTGGAAGATTGTTATTTTATGTGTAATACACTGAAACATACTAATAATTAACAGAGTTATCATTCTTAAACCAGTTTGAATGCACAGGATGGCTCAGAGACTTTCTTGCTCTTAATAAATAGAAAAATTGAAAGATACAAATTCCTTATAGTTTTCAATACTTAAGTGAAATTTGAATGTAAGACAGATAATGAATGTCCCCAACAATTAAACTCCTCTGAGCAGATTCCTATTACCCGAGGGATACCTTTTTGTATTTACAATCAATTTACAGTAATTTTAAAGTGATCTTTATACCTCGTTATCAAGCTCTGCAGATTTGTTGAGGTCATATAAAATGATCAAATCAGTAAAATTTAGTTGCATTTAGGGAAAAATATTTTTAATAATCCATCTGCACTGTCGTTAGCATATTGATTATGTAACTATATTAACTAATTATACATATAAGAACAGAAACCAATGGCAAAATGGCCTACCTCCCTCCAGATGGAAACTCTCAGTTACAAATATTTTAGAGTTTTATTTTTATGCTTTAGCTGTATTTTGTGCTATGTGAACCACAGATAATGTTGCCTTGAATGTGAGGGCATACATATACATAGATGTATATAATCTTAATATATCATATATAATCTTAATATATCATATGTCAGGAAGTTGTATATATATATACAACTTCTTGTGTGTGTGTATTTCCCATACCTATATATTTACACATCAGAAAGTATCATTGAATTGTGACTTTAAATGTGAATTTTGCATTGGAACATAAGCTCAGACCATGCACTTGATTGGATGACTTCAAGTCATGCACTTCATAAGCCAAGCACATGAGGGCACATGGTACTAAGCAATGGAATTCTTTTTTAGCAAGTTCTTTGACTATAAAGATTTCATTAGCTCAAAGATAAAATAAATAAAATATCAGATAAAACATACAAACTTTCACTTTCTAAACTGGCTGTTTTCATTCAGTATAATATTCTCCGTTTCCATCCATTTTCTTGTGAATGATATAATCTTATTCTTCTCTATGGCTGAGCAAAATATCCAAAATATTAGCACTAATCTCAATACCATTTAGGGGAAGGGGAAGGGAGCAGGTAAGGTTTGAAGGAAAACACATCAACTGCTATGTTTCTATGACTCTAAACCTCATTATGATATGTAATTACAATCCACCAATAAAAGTATAAAAATAAAATGAAATATTTGAAATTAAATTATTTTTATACAGCAAATTGCAGTAAAAAATCTGTACTGTTGATTAAAACTTATCAGCATTTACCATCACTTGGGTTGGATGAAGGAAAAACATTTTCAGAATTCTCATCTATACATGCATTTGTCTACTTTTGAAATTGGTACAACTTAGTATTGAACAGAAATCCTTTGACTTCCTGATATGTTGCTTAATTGAGGTCAGGAGAAAACAACTATATTCAATCATTAGGGTAACATAAAAATTAGAAGAATGGATTAACATATTTTAATGATTTAAGTTGCATTTTATCATTTTAAGCTGTCTAATGTCAGAAATTTTTGGATTCAGTAAAAATTCAATAAATATTTGTTGAATAACAAACAAATAAATTATTTGGCAGTTAATTTTGTAACTTTAAGGTATGAAATTCACTTCCTAAAGTTAAAATGAAGGGAATTATCAAAGTCATAAGATATAAACATTTGCTAATTTGCTGGAAAACTGCCAGTAGTATTTATACTAAAAATGCTTTTGAGTATGAAAAAAGTGAAAAGATCTATGTATACAAAAATGATTCCTGTGCATTAAGAGCTAAATTATGAACCAGACATTTAAAAATGTGGATTACATTGCTTAGAGGTTTCAAAAATATTTAAGCTTTTATCTGGGCATAGTGGTGCATAGCTATAATTCCAGTACTTGGGAGGCTGAGACAGGAGAATTGCAGCTTTGTGACTAGACTCAGCAACTTAGAAAGGCCTTCCTCAACTTAATGAGACCCTGTTTCAAAATAAAGAATAAAAATGGGGTTGGGGTGTAGCTCAGAGGTGGAATGTCCCTGGGTTCAAGCCACAGTACCGCAAAAACAAACAAACAAACAAACAAACAAACAAACAAATAAATAAATAAAGATAGATAAAAAAAATAGTTCTGGGAGTGTAGCTCAGAGATAAAATGCCCCTGGGTTCAATCCTCAGTACCACCAAAATATATATTTAAGCTTTGAAAAATGCTTTTATTGATGCATTGTTATTATACAGCATAGTGAGGTTCACACACATGCACACAGCACTTGGTGTGTTTTCCTTTGCATCCCACTCTACTTTTCTCACTAGACCCCCATACAAAAAGATTTAATAAAATTAAAAGAAAAATAAACTATTTTGCTTTGGAATCATAGCAAAACAAACAAAAATAAACGACGACAACAACAACAAAACTGGATTGCTTTCTTTTAGTTGTATCTTTTATATCTAATTCTTTCTACCTCTATGAGGAAAAATTAGAAGAGACGTGGAGAGGACACTGGACTTGTACCCCCACAGAGAGCTATCATTCTTGTAGAGAAGTTCTTAGCTATTTTTGTACGTTTTATCAGTTCTGATTTTAATGGCTTTGTGCTGAGAGGTGGGAGGGAAGAGTATGATTCGTTACAGTTTAGTTCAAGGAGAGTCAATGTGTTCTCTTGCATGGGCCAACTCTGATTTGATGTAGTGATTAAAACTCCACTATATTCAAAAGAAATTGAGACTCTATTCTGCTTTGTTTGGATTACATTTTGAGGGATCAGTGGGCAGCTGTGGTAGAGCAGCACAAGACACTGCAGGCTATCCTTGGCCTGTTCCCTGTATACTGTTCACAGTTCCCAAGTCTACTGTTCTCCAAAAAAGGAAGATTATGGAAAACACCATTGCCTTATACTGTCATCAATGTGAATATTATGTATGCTGTATAGATAGTGCTTAAGAGAACCAGGAATGATGTTTTAATTCACAAATTAATAATAATATTAACTTGCTCCTATGGAGATTATGAGATTTTAATAAAATAATACATGGAACATGAATTAACACAATATTTGCTTCTAATAAAACCTCAAGTATTAGTTATCTTACTCACTATGATGATCATACTACTAACCATTTTTGTGTGTGTAAGACAATTATACTCACAATTATCTTGAAAAATAACTGCATTAAATACATACACTTATATAAATATTTGTTAATGAAAAATTAGTCCAAATATACAAACAATTGTCATGGATTTAAAAAAATATATTACTTAGTATTCTAATGGTAATACCTTTAAATAGTGTCATGAAAAACAAAACAAACCAAACAAAACCAAAAAACTTCTGCCAGATATTGTGTTGCATGTTTATAATCCCAGTACTTGGGAAGCTGAGACAGGGGGATTGCAGGTTCAAAACCAACCTCAGCAATTTAGTGAGACCTTTAGCAACTTACCTCAGATCCTGTTCCAAAATAAAAAGGGCTGGGATGTAACTTGGAGGTACAATGTCTCTGCATTCAACCCTCAGAACCAAATCAAACCAAAGCAAAATAACCAAAAACTTCTAAATTCCTTTTTATTTTTGTGGTACTTGGGATTAAACACAGGGACATTCTGCCTCTGAGCAACACTCTCAGCCCTATTTTATTTTTTATTTTTGAAACAGAGTCTCACTAAGTTGTAGAGAACCTTGCTAAGTTGTTGAGGCTAGCTATGAACCTTTGATCCTCCTGTCTCAACCTCCCAAGTACTGGGATTACAGGTGTCAGCCACCACACCGGGCTTTCTTTTCTTTTTCAAGTGGCTTCATATCAAGCTTATTATTATAGAATGGAAATAAAATAATATTCCCATATATAGTTTGTGGTTAAAATAGTTTAAATAACTGAATAGTGCTAAATTATTAAAAGTAGAATTTCAATAAGTTGCTATCAATCAAAATGTATCAAATATCTTTACTTAGCAAGATGTAGTGACTGGAATAGGCAAAGGATCATAGACATTTATTAATTATTGGCTCCTTTTATTCCAATACAGTTTGAAGAAAATTTGGGTACAGTTATACAATCAAGTCCATTCAGTATTTCTCAGAAAACTCTATTTCTTAGTTTTGGAGGGGGTAAGAATATTGAATTGAGAAAGCATATAAAGCTAATTGGTATTAAAACTTGGTTCACAGCTCAGCATGGTGACACACACCTATAATCTCAGTACTTCGGAGGCTGAGACAGGAGGATCACAGGTTTGAAGCCAGCTTAGCAATTTAGTGAGACTCTCAGCAACTTAGTGATATCTGTTTCAAAATAAAAAAATAAAATGGACTGGGAGTGTAACTCAAAGGTAGGATACCCCTGGTTCAATCCCCAGTACAAACAAAATAATGTAATTCCCCGCCCCAAAAACCTTGGTTCACAGGAAGTGGTATGATTAAAGAGGGAAAAATTAAATCTGTATTCAAATCTGTACATGGCTAATTACTAACTCTATAATAATCATATGGGTGATACATTCCCATTCCACGTACATAACATGTGATAGAATAGAGTAGTAGTTAGCTCTTAAGGCTATTGTAGGAATGGAATAAAGGAGTGCATGCAAAAGGCTTGATATGGTGTACATTCGTGACTCATGAGATCCTCTCATGCTTCTCTTTGTATAAGAATTCCTGTAGTTTAATGGGGAATCATTTTTCTCATACAGTAGGGAAAAAGTAAAGTGAGTTATCCAATGATCACATCATTTTTATATCCAACAGTTATCTTTTAAAAGATCATGCCAATTTCCTGTCTCTTCCTAAAATAGAGATATAACATTTTGTCCTTGCTAATATAGCTCAATATTATCCATCCCATAATTATTTCTTTATAAAATCACATATTTTGTATCCTTTCTGTGGGAAACTGACTTTGGGTGGCTACAATGAGCCCTACCTCCCCACCTCCTTTGTTTGAGTGTTGGCAGAATCAGTGGCTTCATTCTTACCAATAGAAGAAAACAAAGTTGACTAGATATTCTTCCTTTGATTATTTTGTGCTAAATAGTTGCTACTTTGTTTTGGTTCTTAGTCTAAAATACTATTTTCAGTGGCTCTGAGGAAGCACGATGCAATTTGTCCTATATCTTCAAGAAAAATAATCTTGCCAATAACCCAAGTGAGCTTAGAAGTGGACTTTTCCCATATAGTAGGAGTTTAATAAATATTTTCTATTGATGGATACCTAGGTTGGTTCCATAATTTGAATATTGTGAATTGTGCTGCTGTGAACATGTGAATGCATATATTACTGTAGTTCTCTGATTTGGGCCCCTTTGAAAAGATACCCAGGAGTGGTATAGCTGGATCATATGGTGGATTCATTCCCAGTTTTCTGAGGAATCTCCACATTGATTTCCATAGCAGCTGAAATAATTTGCAGTCTCACCAGCAGTGTAGAAGAGTTCCTATTTCCCCACATCCTCACCAGCATTTGTTGTTTCTTGACTTCTCAATGATTGCCGTTCTGATTGGGGTTAGATGGAATCTAAGTATAGTTTTGATTTGCACCTCCCTGACTGCTAATGATGTTGAATATTTTTTTCATGTATCTATTGGCCATTTGTATCTCTTCTTTTGTGAATTGTCTATTCAATTCAGTTGCCCATTTCTTGATTGGGTTTTTTTATTGTAAAGTCTTTTAAGTTCTTTGTATATTCTAGATATTAGTCCTGTATCAGAGAGATAGCTGGCACAGATCTACCATTCTCCCATTCTAAAGGCTTTCTCCCTAGATAAATGAATGAATGATTATGAAATTATGGAAAATTTATACAATGGAATTCTACTCAGCAATAAAGAAGAACAAATTATGTCATTTTCAAGAAAATTGAAGGACCTGGAGAACACTATGTTAAGTGAGATTAGCCAGTCACTGAAAGTGAAGGGGTATATATTTTCTCTAATATGTGCAAAGTAGGGAGTAATTGGGATATCAGAGAACTCCAGATAATGGGGGAGAAACCTCACTGCAGCTAGGGAGGTGGTCTAAGGAAGGCAAAAGGGAAGACTGAGGTTCATTAATGGAAATACTAGCATACACAATGTGTGCATAGGTGAATATTACCAAGGTTAATCTCAGTTCTCTGTATCAGAAAGGGGGGAAATGGGGAGGTGGGGGGACTCTCCAAGTGCTGTGTGTAAGTATGTCACTGTCAACATAACTTACATTATGATGTGAGACTATAATGCACCAATAAAAGCAAAAATAAATAAATAAATTTTCTAAATAAATAAACAAAGCTCTACTAAACTAATCCCAATATTTCCCTCAAATTTCAAGCTTTCCAAGTCATATAAATAATTAGGCATTGAAAATATATTTAATAATTTTCTAATTATAATACCAGTAGTTTAATTTCCCTAAAAGTCTTTCAGGTCATAGAAAATAATGGAAAATTGTTCTAAACATACCAATTGTTGAGATAAACATGAATATCACTATAAATGGATAATGTGTCTCATAGTATACTAAATCCTCATGTTTTTAGTTAGTATGAATCAGTCTTCATTTTTAATCATCTCCGATAGTATCATAAGCAGGATTTTTAATATATAAACATGGGGAAAGGACTCTGTGTTTCAACTTGTGTGATACATCATTATATCATCTCAGGTCTCCAGTTTGGAACTCTCTCCGTAGACTAGAAGATATAAAATTAGTTCAATTCTAGGAAAGAAGTAACTATGAGAATTTAACAATCTAGTTGATCTATCAACCAGAATACTTAGTGGTTAAGAGGTAAAAACTTTTGTTAAGAGGAAACAAATATGAATCTAAATTCAATTTCTTAAAAACAAAACTATCTTAATTAATTCAAGCTTAACTTTTACTTTCCCTCAAATTAAATAAAACAAATCTAAAGCATTAAAACTTGACACACAAAATACTCTTAATATGGAAAAGAGATTCCATACTTACCTTACCCAAAACCATGAGATGTTCCTACTGACAGTATGTTTGCTTTATCCTACTACTTCAAAAAGTATAATCATGGAGGAGAAAATAAAACTTAAGCATTAGCAACTGGATAGTATTAAATACAATATTGTATAAGATTGATGCACATATATTTCACTCTATTTTATAAAATATTAATATGTATTTGCCAAATTATTATATCTGCTGCACAATATAAGTTAAGAGCATGAATTTGAATTCTTCCTTAGTCTCCACTGAGTTTTGAGCTGAAAGGTGAGAAGGCTAATTTTGCTTA
>PVLC010016938.1:0-11563 GCA_004027655.1 Graphiurus murinus
TTTTTTTTTTTTTTTTTTTTTTTTTTTTTTGCAGTACTGGGGATTGGACTCAGGGGCATTCCACTTCCAAGCTATACTCCCAGCCCTATTTTTTATTCTTTATTTTTGAAACAGAGTCTCACTAAGTTGCAGAGGGCCTCACTAGGTAGCTGAGGCTGGCCGCAAACCCGTATTCTCCGGTCTCAGCCTCCCAAATGCTGGGATTACAAGCATGCAGCACCATGCCCAGCTGAACTTGCCTTTTAAAGAAAACCTATAGCCAGGTGTGGTGATGCATGCCTATAATCCTAGTACTTGGGAGGCTGAGATGGGAGGATCACAGGTTCGAGGCCAGTGTCAGCAACGTAGTGAGATCCTGTTTCAAAATAAAACATAAAATAGGGCTGGGGGTATAGCTCAGAGGTAGAATGCTCCTGAGTTCAATCCCAGGTACCACACTCACAAAAAGAATGCCAACATATCTCTTTTTTTTTTTTTTTTTGCAGTACTGGGGATGGAACCCAGGAACATTCTAACTCCAAGCTGTACCCCCAGCCCTGTTTTTTATTCTTTATTTTAAAACAGGGTCTCACTAAGTTGTGGAGGGCCTCACTAAGTAACTGCTGAGGCTAGCTGCGAACCCAAGATCGTCCTGTCTCAGCCTAAGTACTAGGATTACAAGCATGCGCCACTATGCCTGGCAACATATATCTTAAAAAAAATAAAGAACACCTACAAATCTTACATGTTCTTCCTCTTCTAAATTATAGTATTTGTAACACAAATTTAACAAAAATCAAGATTAATATAATTAGTTGATGTGGAAATCTAAAACACCCTAATTTTTGGACACAGGGGCACATGCCTATAATTCCAGCTACTCAGGAGGCTGAAGCAGGTAGGTTGCCAAGTTCAAGGCTAAATGTGGCAACTTAGCAAGTCCTTGTCTCAAAACTAAAAAGATACAAAGAGCTGGGAATGTAGTTCAGTGGTAGAGTACCTTGGGTTCAATCCTCAGTACCACAATAAATGAACAGCCCCAGATCAAGACGCAGACCTCTGTGAGGAGCAGAGGTGCTACCTGCAGCATGTAGAGCCACACCCAGCACACAGGGTGCTGCGCTGCTCCAGGAGCAAGCTCGCCAGCCCGGGCCGTGACCTCCCTAGGTGGGTCTTCAAACACGATGTTTGGCCTCCCTGAACCTCTTCCATGACAAACCTTGGAGATACGATTTATTGTACTTTTGGCCACCCATTTCTTCCAAGTCTCACAATGTTAGCTCTCCCTCACCTTGCCACTGCCCAAAGTAAAGTAACACTTCTTATTTTTGAAACTGAAGGCCCAGGAAGAACTGAAGGACACCTAAGCTTACGGTGAACCCAAGTCAGCAGGCCAGGAAGTGAGCCGTTCTGGCCCAGCTCTCCCACCTGCGGCTCTGGGCAGCCCCATGTGAGGGCCACTGGCCTGGGCTCAGCCTCGAGTCCAGAACTGCCGGGCTCCCTTCCCCCTCCTGCCCTCTCCACACAACTAGTGGCCAAAACGCCTGCTCCATGTGAACAGAAGAACAAGGGACCTGGAGGCCAGACAGGGTCAGAGGGGACAGCTCTGGGGACGAGAGGAAACGCCTCATTATGACAGACATACATGGGTGCTGGCCACAGGCCATGCTTCCCTATGGTCTCAAGAGCCGAGCTCAGTTTGCTAACTCCATATCCTGCACCTAAGCAAAAGACAGAAACACAGCTCTACATTACCAGTGTCTTCTTCAGACGGGGCAGAGGTCACCAGGGCAAACTTTGTGTTGTAGCGTGCTTTCTGCTTCTCACTGAGCATGTTCCACTGAGATCCAAGCAGCTCTTCAATCTCCTCACCTGAGGCATCCGGGTGCTCAGCGATGACCTAGGAACACAGACAAAGGCACAGTGAGAAACCCCAACCCTTTCGAAAAGCCCATCTGCGCCTCCAACAAATCAAGCGCATGGCCCTTTAGAACTCAGCATGTCAAATCTTATTCCTACGTCATGAACTAGGTCCGACAAAACCTCCAGAGATAAAGAGCACTTCACTGATGCTATGATTCATTGAAAGCTCATAAATGATAGTTCTGGTAAATGTAAAAAGAAAAAAAAAAACAGCTGGGCGTGGTGGCGCAAGCTTGTAATCCCAGCATTTGGGAGGCTGAGACCGGAGGATCCAGGTTCGCGGCCAGCCTCAGCTACCTAGTGAGGCACTCCGCAACTTAGTGAGACTCGGTTTCAAAATAAAGAATAAAAATAAGCCGGGCGTGGTGGCGCACGCTTGTAATCCCAGCATTCGGGAGGCTGAGACCGGAGGATCCGGGTTCGAGGCCAGCCTCAGCTACCTAGTGAGGCACTCCGAAACTTAGTGAGACTCGGTTTCAAAATAAAGAATAAAAAATAGGGCTGGGGGTATAGCTCAGAGGTAGAATGCCCCTGAGTTCAATCCCCAGTACCGCAAAAAAATAAAAATAAAAAATAAAAAATAAATAAATAAATAAAAATAGGGCTGGGGGTATAGCTCGGAGGTAGAATGTCCCTGAGTTCAATCCCCAGTACTGCAAAAAAAAAAAAAAAACCCCGCAAAATCAGTCATTCCTAAGTCAGCGTCCAGGCGTCGTCGAGAAGTCAGTAGCAAAGCGAGTCCCACCAAAATGCGGCCTCTGAGCATGAAATGAGGTCCTGGCATGGCTTCCCTGCTGACCATAGCACGCACTCTCCAGCTCTCAGACCCTGCCCTGGGCAAGCGGCACAGGTGGCCCCTTGGCCAGGAGCAAACTCCAGCTTTTGTCCCAGCCCAGGCCGGCACCCGGAGGTGACACTCCCTGTGGCCGAAAGACAGTCCTCTCTGGCTCTCCAGCCACTGGGATCCTGGTGGAAATACAGATTCCCAAGCTCCTCTGAGACCTCCTGGCCAGGAATTGGCATTCCGGAAGGCCTCCAAGAGGCCCATGGTCCACGTGCAGAGGGACAGTGATCAGGAGCCCTCAACTTTGGCTGCACATGGTAATGGAGGAGGAGTTAAAACCTGTGATGGTCACATCCCACCCAAGACCAATTCAACTTAGAAGCCCACAGTCAGTGTTTTCAATGTTTCCTGTGGGTTTCTGACGTGCACCGAGGGTGAGCACCGACAGAAGGCAGAGCACCAGAGCCAACAGTGAGGCTCGCAGCCCACGCTGACCCGCCGCCCGTTTCAGAATGGCCCGTGAGCTAAATCATCTTTGTATTTTTCAGTGGTTGAACAACATCAAAATATTTTTCATAGCCAGGCGTGGTGGCACACACTTGTAATCCCAGTACTTGAGAGGCTGAGATGGGAGGATCCAGGTTCGAGGCCAGCCTCAGCTACTTAGTGAGGCCTCCGAAATTTAGTGAGACCCTGTTTCAAAATAAAGAATACAAAATAGGGCTGGGGGTATAACTCGGAGGTAGAATGTCCCTGGGTTCCATCCCCAGTACTGCAAAAAAAAAAAAAAAAAAATTCATGATGTGCAAAAACTACAGGAATTCAAAGGTGAGTATCCATAAACAAAGTTTCACTGGAACTCAGCCATAAGTTTCTGTTGACATCTTGTCCATGGTTGTTTTCATGATGTGAAGTCCGGAGACCTCATAGCCTGCGGTGCTGGCTGGAAGCAGCAGGGCTCCAATGCTAGCCCCGGCTCGGCACCTGCGTGACCTCCAGCAAGTACAGCTGCCGTCCCAGGTCCACCATGTGAAGTGAGGAGGGGTAACGCCTCACCTGGCAGGGTAAGGAACCAGAGGACTAACATCGGCTGGTTCCTGTCGCCACCTACATCCACCACCGATCCCTTCCAGCCCACGCCTGTGCCTTCAACCTGGGCAGACCACGTTTGCACCCCTGCTGGACACTGACAGTCTCATTGCACACGCCTCTCCAGACACAGGTGAACACCTCCCACAGGGGCACCTTCTGTAGTCTGAAATCCAGTTCCAACTCCAGCACTGCACACGTGTTTTCCTTCAGGTCCCACTACGCTGCTCCCCGGCCTGCCGCCAATCCCAAGCCCGCACACGGTGCCCCCACCACTTGACAGGAGGCACCCTCCCCTTGGCCACGCAGGGCTCGGTCCAGCCATCTGTAGCCTCACCGGCTGCCTGGGCTGAGCCCTACCAGCGCCACGGGCACCAAGATCTCTGCCTTCCTCCAGCAAAGGTCTCTGTGTGGTGCTGCAGCTCCACGGGCACGTTCATTTGTGACCTGTGCCCTCCTCAGTCACCCACCGGGGCCCCGGGTCCTCCATCAGACAAACCATGAGCGTATTCTCAGCTACTTCACCCAACAAGAGGGCCCCTGCCCCTCGAGTGCCCAGCATGAACGGCACTGGTTAAGCAGCAGAACTTCCTATCTTGTCAGCCAAGTCCTCTAGTTAAGCTACCATCCATTTACAAAGTGCCCAGAAATTACTGGTGGAAACTTTATTGTAACTGTACTAAATTTATGATTATTATAGGGGAAAAGAGGGAATTGACTTCAGAATATTGAATCTTCATATATATTTATATATGTGTGTGTGTGTGTGTGTGTGTGTGTGTGTGTGTATATATATATATATATTTTTTTTTTTTTTTTTTTTTGGTACTGGGGATTGAACTCAGGGGCATTCTACCTCCGAGCTACACCCCCAGCCCTATTTTTTATTCTTTATTTTGAAAAAGGGTCTCACTAAGTTGTGGAGTGTCTCACTAGGTAGCTGAGGCTGGCCTCGAACCCGGATCCTCCTGAATGCTGGGATTATAAGCGTGCACCACCATGACCGGCACCAGTCCTATTTTTTATTCTTTATTTTGAAACAGGGTCTCAGTTGCGGAGGGCCTCACTAAGCAGCTGAGGCTGGCCTCGAACTTGGATCCTCCAGTCTTAGCCTCCCAAATGCTGGGATTACCAGCGTGCGCCACCACACCCAGCTTCTTCCTATATATTAATGTATCTTTATATGTCTGCCAAAATGTGTTTTTTCCAAAGTCATACACTTATTCCCTAATACCATAATTTTTTTCTATTATCAATGGTACCTTTTTTTTTTTTTTTTTTCTTGAAAGGCTATGTAAATTGTTCTTATATTGTTTGGGATATATATATATATATATTTTTTTTTTTTTTGCGGTACTGGGGATTGAACTCAGGGGCATTCTACCTCCGAGCTATACCCCCAGCCCTATTTTGTATTCTTTATTTTGAAACCGAGTCTCACTAAGTTGCGGAGTGCCTCAGTAGGTAGCTGAGGCTGGCCGCCAACCCGGATCCTCCGGTCTCAGCCTCCCGAATGCTGGGATTACAAGCATGTGCCACCACGCCCGGCTTGTTTGGGATATATTGACAAGAAAAAAATGTCAGTATGTGTTCAGTGCAGATACAGTTTTTTCCCCAAATAGTTGCTAACCATGGGTGGGTCGATGCTTGGACCCAGAACCCTGGTACCTTTTAACACATTTCCTTTGTTACTGCACTTGTACACTGTTTGTAAACAGTATTCACCAAACTTAGTGGATTCTTATTAGTTCTGAAGATTTCCTGTACATTTTCTTCAGTTTTCCACATAGATCTTTGCAAACAGTGACAGCTTTATTTCTTTCTTTACACATCTACTCTGTGTGTGTGTGTGTGTGTGTGTGTGTGTGTGTGTGTGTGTGTGTGTGTGAGACTGTTACTGGGGGTTGAACCTAGAGGCATTCTACTTCTGAGCCATACCCCTAGCCCCCTCTTTGGGAGGTACTGAGGAATAAACCCAGGGGCTTTCTACCTCTGAGCTAGCTCTACTTTTATTTTTTATTTTGAAACACGGTTTTACTAAGTTGTTGAGGGACTCCATAAGTTGCTGAGGTTGCTGCAAACCTATAATCATCTTATCTCAGTCTGCCAAGTACTGGGATTACAAGCATGTGCCATCATGCCTGGCCCAGCCCCGTTTTAATTTTTTTTTTTTATTTTGTTTTGAAACAGGGTTTCATTAGATTGCTGAGGGTCCCCCTAAGTTGCTGAGGTTGGTCTTAAACCTGTGATCCTCCTGTTTCAGCCTCCCAAGTACTGGGCTTCAAGTATGTGTCACCATGCCCGGCTTCTCTTTTTCTCATCTTTATAGTAGTAGCTAATATTTTCAGCTATAACTTTTTGTGTGTGTGTGTGGTACTGGGGATGGAACCCAGGGACATTCTACCTCTGAGCTACACCCCTAGTCTAATTTTTTATTCTTTTTTTTTTTTTTTTTGCAGTACTGGGGATTGAATTCAAGGCTGAGGCTGGCCACGAACCTGGATCCTCCAGTCTCAGCCTCCCAAATACTGGGATTACAAGCATGTGCCACCATGCCCAGCTTCAGTATAACATCTAATAAGTAGTGAAGAGGATGTAATATCTTGTTCATTATTTAAAAAGAATGCTTCTAAAGCCGGGCGTGGTGGCGCACGCTTGTAATCCCAGCATTCGGGAGGCTGAGACCGGAGGATCCGGGTTCGCGGCCAGCCTCAGCTACCTAAGTGAGGCACTCCACAACTTAGTGAGACCCGGTTTCCAAATAAAGAATAAAAAATAAGGCTGGGGGTATAGCTCAGAGGTAGAATGCCCCTGAGTTCAATCCCCAGTACCGCCAAAAAAAAAAAAAAAGAATGCTTCTAAAGTTTCAACGATAAGTAAGACCCTCGGCTAGAAGTTTTTGATAATATTCAAAGGACTGAAGAAGTTCCCTTTCTACTCTTTTGTTACAAAAAAGCACTCATCTTTATCAAATGTCTTTTCTCCTCAATCGATTATTATATAATCTGCTACAGA
The DNA here is from genome assembly GCA_004027655.1 of Graphiurus murinus. NCBI lineage: Eukaryota > Metazoa > Chordata > Mammalia > Rodentia > Gliridae > Graphiurus > Graphiurus murinus. The sequence goes on from PVLC010016938.1 coordinate 6,791, forward strand.
AAATCACAATAACAGACTTCCTAGCATTAATCCACTCTTGCATTCCTAAGAAAAGCACTATATAAATTGGTTTTTTTGTTGTTGTTTTTTGGTATTGGGGATTGAACTCAGGGAGCATTCTACCTCTGAGCTACACCTCCAGACCTATTTTTTTATTTTGAAACAGGGTCTCTTACTAAGCTGTTGAATGCCTCTCAAAGTTGCTGAGGCTGTTGTTGAACCTGCAATCCTCTTGTCTCAGCCTCCCAAGTATTGAGGATTACAGGCATGTGCCACCATGCCCTGCTTGTTTTCTTTCTTTTTTTTTTTTTTGGTGGTACTGGGGATGGAACCTGGGGGCATTCTACGTCTGAGTTACAACCCCAGCCCTATGTTTTATTCTTTATTTTGAAACAGGGTCTCACTAAGTTGCAGAGGGCCTCACTAAGCAGCTAAGGCTGGCCGAAAACCCAGATCCTCCAGTCTCAGCCTCCCAAATTCGGGGATTACAAGTGTGCACCACCACGCCTGGCCCTGCCTGTTTTCTTTTGAAGGCACTAGTCAAATGCTTTCTCCCCAGCTCCTGTGCAGGAACAAAATGTCCCATCCCATGAACTGCTTACAAAACCCACAACCATTCAGTTCTGCATCTCTGCTGAGTTCCTCATGGTTCTGCACTGTGCCATGCCACAGGCTGTCAAAACATTCAAGGAAGCCGAGTGTGGTGGTGCACGCTTGTAATCCCAGCATTTGGGAGGCTGAGACCGGAGGATCTGGGTTCGAGGCCAGACTCAGCTACCTAGTGAGGCACTCTGCAATTTAGTGAGACCTGGTTTCAAAATAAAGAATAAAAAATAGGGCTGGGGGTATAGCTCGGAGGTAGAATGCCCCTGAGTTCAATCCCCAGTACCGCAAAAAAAAAAAACAAAATCCAAGGATAATGTTTGGAAAACAGACCCATTTCTTATTGGTACCTTGAATCACCATGTGGATCTACACTCTTGTATAGGATATTCTCAAGGAACTGAAGCTAAAATGAACACTGTATTGGGAGGCTGAGATCGGAGGATCTGGGTTTGCAGACAGCCTTAGCTACTTAGTGAGGCCCTCTGCAACTTAGTGAGACCATTTCAAAATAAACAAAAAAAATTTGGCTAGGGTGTAGCTCAGAGGTAGAATGCCCCTGGGTTCAATCCCCAGTACTGCCAAAAAAAAGAGAAAGAAACACTATAATAAAAAGGCTTTTGCTGGGCGTGGTGGCGCACGATTGTAATCCCAGCATTTGGGAGGCTGAGACTGGAGGATCCAAGTTCGCGGCCAGCCTCAACGACTTTGTGAGGCTCTCTGCAACTTAGTGAGACCCTGTTTCAAAATAAGGAATAAAAACCTAGGGCTGGGGGTGTACCTGGGAGGTAGAATGCCCCCAGGTTCCATCCCCAGTACTGCAAAAAAAATAAATAAATAAAAAGGCTTTTAAGTTCTAGACTATAACACACTCACTTCTAGTGACAGTTAACCAAAACTAGGGAGCCTCAGTTCCTTATAATGGAATTGAGCCTTTCTATGCACAAAGAGATCACGTGTTTTATTAAGACAATTAAGAATTCTTAATTATGTAAATGCTTCAGTCATTGACATACTGCTGTCCTTTTAAATATCATGGGATCTATAGGCATGGTCATGCATGCTTGCAATCCCAGTACTTGGGAGGCTGAGACAGGAGGATCGAAGGTTCACAGCCAGCCTCAGCTACTTAGTGAGGTCCTCTGCAACTTAGTGAGACTGTGTTTCAAAATAAAGAACTAAAAATAGGGCTAGGGTGTAGCTCCGAGGTAGAATGGCCCTGGGTTCAATCCTCAGTATCAAAATAAATAAATAAATATCATGGAATACATTTTCAATGCACTCAATGCGCGTGGGCACATGTGCCACACCAAGGAGCGTGCCCCATACCAGAAGCCTCTCAACAGCCTTCTGAGAAGAGACTCGCCTGCAACTGGATGCCAAGGACAAGACTGAGCTGGCAGCAAAGGGCGCCCACCAAAGCCCACTCCCCACCGGGGCTGGTATCCTCTGGCGACAACCCAGAGGCAAAGGCGGGGTCTCTGCCCCGCGTTGGGTCTGTCCCCTAACAGTGTGTGTCAGACCTGAAACCTTCGCGAAGGCTCACTGCAGACTGCTGAGAAACAGTCGCCTCCATGCCGCAGCAACCCTCCTCACATTCAGAACCTCTGATGGGAAGCACAACTCAGAACCCGCTGGAGTACTGACCTCATCCCTGTGCTTTTGACAGAAGACCAAAAACTGAGAGGCTGCATCCCCTTTCCTGCTCCGTGGAGTGGAGGCTGTGGCCTTCTTCCTCCCAGGAGGAGACCCAACTCCCCTTTTGGGGTCAGCCTCTGCTGTCTTTTGAGGAGTACTCTTGTCTGCGCCAGGGTCGCACTCTTGGTTCTCAGCTGAGCCAGGCTGCTTGGCTCTCCGCCGTCTCTTCATCGGAATGCCCTCTTCCTTCACGGAGCCAGGGTCTGCAGCAGCATCTTCACCAGCCTCAGAGGCCTCCACCATAGCTCCTGAGGACTCCACGGCAATGCCAGCCTCCTTTGCCACCTGAGGGTTGAGCTGCAGCTGGCCCCCCACATACAGAAAGGTGAACTTGGATTTTCGCTCTTCTACTGACATGCCTGCAGCTTCTTCTGCTTGAACAAGGCCCATTTCCCACTGGGCCCTCAACTTCCCTGAAATAGGTTTCAACAGCTAAAAAGAAAAACATAAGACATTGTAAGTTTCGTTACACAACATGAATATTAACTAATTTAAAAGTCACTTTTAGCCAAGCATGGCAGTGCACATCTATAATCCCAGTACATGGGAGGATAAACAGGAGAATATGGTTTGAGCCTCTGCAACTTAGCGAGACCCTGTTCCAAAATTAAAAAAATAAAAAGGGCTGGCTGGGGACGTAGCTCAGGGGTAGAATGCCCTTGGGTTCAATACTCAGTACCAAAACCAAACAGCCAAAAAATCACATCCTGGTCATTTCAAATAAATTTAGAAATAAAAAACTATAAAACACAATTAACTTAGAAGGTCTCAGAACAACTCAACCAATGATTTTTGTTTCTTTAAACTAGAAAACAATTTTAATCATATTAACTAATGTAATCTTTTTATACGTGAAGGGATATAAAGACTATAAAACAAATTACTTCTGGGAGTTATCAAATGGCTTAAAAATAGCAAGTAGTCTCTACAGACATGGCCAGTTTATAGCATACCTGGGGAAAAGCATATGACAGGTATCAGACGCCATTTCAAGCAGCTATTAAGCTCAAAACAAAGCAAATATTTAAGTAATAAAAATTTGAATTCTGGATTGAAAACGCACTGAAGGAACATCTATCACCTTAATCTTCTCGGCTTTCGTGGGTGCCAGCTTGGCACTTTCCTGGCATAATTTTTCAAACTGTCCTTCTCCTTCAAAAGCTACAAGGCTCTTCTCAAATATCCAAGCTCTTTCTGGGGCATCACCAAAGAACTGTACGTGATACTGGCGTGCACTCTTTTTCTGACCTAATTTTTAAAATAAAATGTTAGAACATGAACATCAAAATTTGGGATGAAATTAGGCAAATCTACTGCTGCTCTGAAGTTGTCTCACTCAGTGCTACTTGAGCCTACGGACCTCAAGATGAAGCCTACCTTCCTACCCACCACGCTCTACGCCTGAGCAGAGACAGGGAAGCCAGAGGGGAGATGCCGGCGCCCGGCACACTCCTTCACCTCCCCTCAAGGTCCTCGGCAGGAGGTGCTAGACAAAGAAGACGAGGGAGGGAGGGAGGACACGAGCCCAGCGACACTTCACCAGAACGGCAGAGAGGCAGTAAAGGAGCAGCAGACTGGCCTGGCATCCAGGGGCTGGCCTCAAATCCCACCTGGCCCGCCAGTGGCCAGCCTGCACTGACAATGCCTGCCGCCACTCTAGCTATGGAAAGGAGCCAAAGGCCTCGACACAGCCAGATGGAGCCCAAGAGGAGTGCCAGGCTCTGCTGAGGTTGAGCGAGAGGTGGAAGGGAGGTAAGCCTGTCAGAAGCACCATCTCTGTGCTGAGAGAAAGGAGAGGGGGGGCGCTGGCCACAGGAAGCTGGAGAAGTCCTGAACCAAAGCACCTGAAGGAGGACCCCTGCACTGCATCTTTCAGGGACTAAGGGCAGTGGCCAGTGTGACCCTCTAAGGGTAAGGTGGCCAGGTACTAACGCCTCCCAAACACTTGGCAGGCTGCTCTCAGTGCCGCTCTCACACACAAGCCCAGCGCTGAGGAGCCGCATCAGGAAGCGCCCCGCACAGAAGAGTCCAAACACACAAAGGTCTGGAGAGCCTGCAGGGTCACGGGCGCAACGCAAGGCAGAGAAGACACCCAACAGGGAAACGCCTGCTTTGCTGTGAAAAGTGAGCACACAAAAAGAAACAGCTACTAGATGCTCAAAAATACAAGCATGAAAATACAATTAACTAAGAAGACTTGGAAGATAAGAAATCTCCCACAAAAGCCGGGCGTGGCGGCACACGCTTGTAATCCCAGCATTCGGGAGGCTGAGACCAGAGGATCCGGGTTCGCGGCCAGCCTCAGCTACCTAGTGAGGCACTCCACAACTTAGTGAGACTCGGTTTCAAAATAAAGAATAAAAAATAGGGCTTGGGGGTATAGCTCGGAGGTAGAATGCCCCTGAGTTCAATCCCCAGTACCGCAAAAAAATAAAGAAAGAAAGAAAGAATAAGAGCCGGGCATGGTGGTGC
>PVLC010016938.1:11663-24514 GCA_004027655.1 Graphiurus murinus
GGGGGGGGGGTAGCTCAGAGGTAGAATGCCCCTGAATTCAATCCCCAGTACTGCAAAAAAAAAAGAAAAAAGAAAAAAGAAAAAAAAAATTTAAAAGGCCAGGGATATAGCTCAGAAAAATGTCCTGGGTTGAAACCTGAGAGTATATATATAAGTAAAGAAAAAAATTAAGATGACAAGCACCTACTCCCATAAGAAACCTACAGGATTAATCCAGGAGGTTCAACACCCAAATAATGGGCCTTTGGAAAGAGGACAGTGAAACTCAAAGAAGGCACCGAAAACACACCTCACACTGAATCCCTGCCAAGTGCCTCTTGCAACACCCCCAGCAGGGCACATCTCTGCGAGATCCAAGCTGCAGGAGGAGGGGAAGAGCAGCCGTGTTCATGGAACAAGACAGACGGCAAGGCACCACAAGAATGACAAAAACCTTCAAAATTCTGAGGAGAATTATTCTTACTGTAAAATTCCATACCCAACTAGACCCATTAATCAAGTGTGAAGGCAGAAAAGCAGCTTCCTCTGAACTGCAGGAACTCAAATTCATCTCCCAGATGTGCTCCATAAGGAGCCCAAACTGTGCTCCAGGGGCTGGGGTGCCCAGGAGTGAGGCCCGGGTCCCACTTCCAGCACCACACAAGTGACAGACAAATGCACTCCCACAAAAAAAGGAAAAGCAGAAATCAATGCCAGTGACTCAGGAAAGCATGGTAAAAAGAGCCCAAAGTCACCACAGTGACAAAGGGCAAGAGCTCCAGCAACCCAGACCAAAGCAGGGCCCAGGAAGGAGCCAGCAAGACGAGAATCCCCCACGCAGCCTCGGGAGCAAGGGAACGGCAGGGTAAGCTGCAAGGACAGACGGAAGGTGGGAAGGTGGGGCTCCCCAGGGTTCTGCTTGCTTGTTTGGGGGAGTTTTTTTTTTTTTATATATCAGGGATAGAACCCAGGGGCATTCTACTTCCAAGTTACACCCCCCACCAGCCTTTTTTATTTTGAAACAGGGTTGATGAGGGTCTATATCGCAAAGAACTAAATAAATATGTAAAGAGGAGAAACTACCTATATAAGGATGCGTTTTAATGATAAGAAAATAAATACTTGAAAAAAAATAAGGCTATATAAACAGCAAATACACACACACACACACACAATTTTTTGGATATGTGTTATTAGAGATTAAACCCAGGGGCATTCTACCTCTGAGCTACATCCCCAGCCCTTTTTTGTTTTCAATCAGGATCTTGCTAGGTTGCTGAGTCTCACTATATTGCTAAGGCTATCCTTGAGCCTTAGATCTTCCTGTCTTAGCCTCTGAGTACTGGGAGTTACAGGTGTGCGCCACTATACCCGGCTAAAATATATGATTTTTTTTTTTTTTTTTTTTTGCGGTACTGGGGATTGAACTCAGGGGCATTCTACCTCCGAGCTATACCCCCAGCCCTATTTTTTATTCTTTATTTTGAAACCGAGTCTCACTAAGTTGTGGAGTGCCTCACTAGGCAGCTGAGGCTGGCCGCGAACCCGGATCCTCTGGTCTCAGCCTCCTGAATGCTGGGATTACAAGCGTGCACCACCACGCCCGGCTCTATATGATTTTTTAAGAAGGCAATAATAAACTATGGGAAAAACAAAAGGTTGTTCATAAAAGAAAATGCAGTTATAGAACACAACTTTTGACTGATATTTATACAATGAAAATCATGTAAACTATTATTTTTATTTAGTAAAAATAGTGAGCTGGGCATGGTGACACATGCCTATAATCCTAGAACTTGGGAGGCTGAGCCAGGAGGATCACAGGTTTGAACCACCCTCAGCAACTTAGACCCTCAGCAACTTTAGGGAGACGTTGTTCAAAATAAAAAAAGGCTGGGAGTGTAGGTCAAAGGTAAAATGCCCCTGGGTTCAATCCTTAATACCAAAAATAAATAAATATAGTTGCTTAATTATATAGAAAGAATAGGAAATGGAAACAAATAGAAAGTGGTTGCCAAATAAATCTTCATTTTTCATAATAAAAAGTCAACGGAGAGCCAGGCATGGTGGCGCACGCTTGTAATCCCAGTACTTGGGAGGCTGAGACTGGAGGATCCAAGTTCGAGGCCAGCCTCAGCTACTTAGTGAGGCTCTCCAGAACTTAGTGAGACCCTGTTTCAAAATAAAAAAATTAAAAATAGGACTGAGGGTTTGGCTCGGAGGCAAAATGCCCCTGGGTTCAATCCCCAGTTTAAAAAAAAAAAAAGTCAACAGAAACCAGGTATGATAGTTGGGCGTGGTGGGGCAAGCTTGTAATCCCAGTACTTGGGAGGCTGAGACAAGAGAATCACAAGTTCGTGGCCAGCTTCGGATACTTAGAGACCGTTTCAAAATAAAAAGAGGGCTGGGGTGTAACTCAGAGGTAGAATGTCCCTGGGTTCAATCCCCAATACTGAGAAGAAAAAAAAAAAAAAAACGAAACCAGGTATGGTGACACACACTTGTAATTCCAGTACTTGGGAGGCTGAGACAGGAGGATAGCAGGTCCAAGAACAGCCTCAGCAAGTAGTGAGATTCTCATCAACCTAGCAAGCTCCTGTTTCCAAATAAAAACAAAATAGAGCTGGGGGTATAGCTTGGAGGTGGGATGTCCCTGGGTGCACTCCCCAGTACCACCAAAAAAAAAAGTCCAAGAATACCTAAGTGATAAAAAGTACCAGTTCAAGATAGTTCAAAGCTGGGCATGGTGGCGCATGCTTTTAATCCCAGTACTCAGGAGGCTGAGACCAGAGGATCTGGGTTTGCAGGCAACCTCAGCTACTTAGTAAGGCCTTCCATAACTTAGAGAGACCCTGTTTCAAAATAAAGAATAAAAAATAGGGCTAGGGGTGTAGCTCATAGGTAGAATGCACCTGGGTTCAATCCCCAGTACCGATAAAAAAAAAAAAAAAGATAGTTCAAAGAGTTAAAAATAATTACCTCTGGGGAGAGACGGGAAAGGCAGGAGATAATTTTTAACTATTAATCTTAAAAAAAAAAAAAAAAAACCTTTTAAGCCAGGCGTAGTGGTACACGCTTGTAATCCCAGCATTTGGGAGGCTGAGACCCGAGGATCCGGGTTCATGGCCAGCCTCAGCTACCTAGTGAGGCATTCTGCAACTTAGTGAGACCCTGTTTCAAAATAAAGAATAAAAAATAGGGATGGGGCTATAGCTCGGAGGTAGAATGCCCCTGAGTTCAATCCCCAGTACCGGGAAAAAAAAAGTAGGGCTAGGGGTGTAGCTCAGAGGTAGAATGCACCTGGGTTCAATCCCCAGTACCGGGGGGAAAAAAAAAAAACTTTAAGTTTTTATTATATTATTTTTATATTAAGGCTTGTGGGAGGGAGAGTCTTGGTGCTAGGGACAGAACCCAAGGCTTCATGTATATGAGGCAAGAATTCTACCACTTTAGCTGGGAGTGGTGGTGCACGCTTGTAACAATCTCAGTACTTGGGAGGCTGAGACTGGAGAATCCGGGTTCGCAGCCATCCTCAGCTACTTAGTGAGGCCCCCTGCAACTTAGTGAGACCCTATTTCAAAATAAAAAGTAAAACAACTGGACTAGGAGTGTAGCTCGGAGGTAGAATGCCCCTGGGTTCCATACCCAGTACCGCAAAAAATAATAATAATCATATCACTGTAAGTACAATTTAATTTTTCAAGTGTGCAAATTTAATTTGATAATGCCTGAGATTCAAGCATATGTCAAGGAATTTGTGATTTTTTTCCATGGCTTTAATATTTGGAAAAATTTTTTCTTCTATGAAAATGAATATAGACACACATATTTTATAGCAAGTTTCCTTTTTTTTTTTTTTTTTTGGTGGCACTAGAGATAGAACCCAGGGGCATTTTACCTCTGAGCTACACCTCCAGCCCTATTTTATTTTTATTTGGAAACAGGGTCTCACTAGGTTGCTAGGTTGATGAGAGTCTCCCTACTGCTGAGGCTATCCTCGAACCTGTGATCCTCCTATCTCAGCCTCCCAAGTACTGGGATTATAACCATGCCCGGTTTATTCTTTATTTTGAAACAGGGTCTCACTAAGTTGCGGAGCGCCTCACTGAGTAGCTGAGGCTGGCTGCGAACCCGGATTCTCGTCTCAGCCTCCCAAGTACTGGAATTACAAGCTTGAGTCACCACACCTGATTTTCATAGCAGTTTTATAAGGAAGAAAATCTCTAAAAGTAAATGCAATAAGAGTTCTTTCTTTTTTTTTTCAGTACTGGGGATGGAATCTGGGGGCATTCTACCTCCAAACTACAGCCCAAGCCCTATTTTTTAGTCTTTATTTTGAAACAGGGTCTCACTAAGTTGAGGAAGGCCTCACTAAGTAGCTGAGGCTGACTGCGAACCTGGATCCTCCAGTCTCACAGCCTCCCAAATGCTGGGATTACAAGCGTGCACCACCATGCCCGGCTAAATGAGTTCTTTCTGATCTAGAAATCTGAGAACATAACCCAGTGTTCTCTTCTTTTCATGATGTCTTGAATCTACCTGAATTTTACTCTGGTTCAAGTTGAGAGGTGAGTATCTCGCCATTTTATTTTATCGCATAACTACCCAGTTGTTCAGCACCGTTGAAACCCAGCATTCCTTCCTATGACAATCCCTGGGGTTGAGTCAGTCTGTAAGAAAAGGCTGTGGCTGATGCCCTCTCTCACGCACCACACCCCTTCCTGAGAGAACTTGGCCTCCTCTAAGGGTCCTGTATCCCCGTGTTCTATGCGCCTTTCCTCCATTAGACCACAGGTGGCCTCGACCCCTGAGCCAGGCTGAGCTAGAGTCTCTCTCTAGACTCTGTGGGGCTGCCGAATGGACACCAGCCATTCACACACACTGAAGAGGGCCCACAACACACAGGGGGAGGAAAGAGAAGCCCTAAAGATGCAGACAAGTGACACACACCCGGAATCCTAGTACTTGGAAGGCTGAGACAAGAGGATTGAAGGTCTGAAGACAGCCTCAGCAATACGGCAAGACTCTCAGCAACCCAGAGAGACTGTTTCAAAACAAAAATAAAATAGGGCTAGGAGTGTAGCTTGGAGATAGAATGCCCCTGGGTTCAATCCCCGGTACCCCCCACCCCCACCACACACACACAGATGCAGACAAGACCAGGTGTCCACAGAAGCAAGAATGGAGCACGGTGGGTGGGTGGGGGAGGGCAGTCCCATGAGACTACAGAGCTCCCTGGGAAACAGGACAGGCAGTTCCATGCCTGAGCTTCCCACTTCAGTCCCTGGAGGGCGCCAGAGCAGAGCCTGAGAAGGACAGGTAGAAAGTGGAACAGCCCTCTCCCATGGGGAAGGTTTAACCAGCCTGTGGTGTGCGTGCTGACGGACAGGGAGGTCAGGAGATGTGCTATGCGGAGCTGCACTCAGAGCCGGGAAGGAAGTGGAAGCCCCTCCCGCCACCCCACGTGCGCCCACGCCATGACTGTGAGCCACTCCAGTCCAGCTGCCTGGAGGTGTGCCCTGGGGTCCCACAGGCCCCTGGAGGGACTCTTCACTGCATCAAGTCAGGAAGCCAAAGGTGTCATGGGGACACAAAGCTGATCCCCTCCACAAGTCCTGTGGCACCCAAGCGCACAGGAGGCCAGGGCAGAACACAGAGGGGCGCTCGGGTCCCCTTCATCCTGACCCAGCCCCTCCCAACCTGCACTTGCCAGGAGGCCCTGCATATCCCTCTCCCACAGCAGATGATGAGCTGGTGTGGCTCTGCAGGCAGCGGCACAAGGCCCAGGACCACCAAAGGGGACAAGAGCACCCCTGCAGACGCCAGGAGGGGACACGGGAGGCCAGGGGTAAGCACCAGCCTGCTCCAGCCATGGCTCTCGCCACCCACACTTCTGAAGGGCATACAGCTCGGGGCAGCGACGTGTGTGTTCAGTCCCAACTCTACTCATCTCATCTGACCTGCTTCAAACCAAATTGATACATTACACTAGACTGGAAGAACTTTCCAGAAGAATCTCGAACTACCCAGCCTTTAATTATTTTTCTTTCAAAATTGTTACCTAAGTATTTCCTCTGTATTGATAACATTTTACATTCTTAATATGTTCTTCAGCTGTTCTGTGTACCAATTAAGATACTCGAGCTTCATAAGACAAAGATAATCATTTCTAGCTGCTTCCTTCTTCCCACAGGCCTAATGAACTTGGAGGTTTTTATAATGAAAATTTAGTATGAAATACTATTTTGTAAATCATGCTGGAAAAAGCAATCATTATATATCTAAATAAATATTTTATCATAAAACCTGAAAGTAATTCAAGGCAAAGACCTTTTCTTCCTTATCACTAATTCAATCAGAATGGAAATGTATCACATGTAAGTCCATTACTAATCTTAGTGAAGCTACAAAAGCAACCCACAGTCGGGATGGTTAAAGAAGCATAAGCAAGAAGCCTGGACATGACTACGATTAAGTGCGGAGAGGAAGATGGCACGGTACCTTTCAGCTTGGTATAGTTGTGAAGGAGTGGATCGGCAGAAACCATGCAAGGCCACCAAGGGTAACCCGACACTTTGGACCACACCAAATCGCCCACGTTGTACTTCAGCAGGTGGTCTTTGTCTCTGCCAGTGTTTGCACAGGACTCTTTCTTAAGTGGAATCTGAAAATGAACAACAAAACACAGATAGTAACACATCTAATAACTGCCATCCTATCTACAACAGCCTTGTATCTACAGAAAACCAAGAATTAATAAAGCACACACAATACCAGGCATGGTGGCGCACGCTTGTAATCCCAGCATTCGGGAGGCTGAGATCGGAGGATCCGGGTTCGCTGCCAGCCTGAGCTACCTAGTGAGGCATTCCACAACTTAGTGAGACTCGGTTTCAAAATAAAGAATAAAAAATAGGGCTGGGGGTATAGCTCGGAGGTAGAATGCCCCTGAGTTCAATCCCCAATACCGCAAAAAAATAAATAAATAAAGCATACACAGAGAACTGGGGGTGTAGCTTAGTGGCAGAGCCCTTGCCTAACATGCATGGGGCCAAGTTCCATTCCAGCACCGCAAAAAAAAAAAAAAAACAATAATCACCCTTCACACACATACACAGGGCCTCCAAAAGAAGCACACCCCTCTTGCTGTTTGAGATCAGAGCCCAAAAAGGCTCCAGCACAACTGCTTGTCCCTCGCCCTCATCGCCAGCGCCCAGTGCTGGCTCCACGTTACAAAGGGCTCTGTATAATTCCACTTCCTTGGCCTGGTGGGTGGTCTTCAATGGTGATTTAGTCACAGAACCCCAAATCCACAGTGAACCCTGGCCCCAGGCACATGTCTGTCAGTCCTCAAAGGCAAATGCCCCAGTGCTGAGGCAAAAGCGCCACCCACCCCTGGTGTCCAGTGCCGAGAGCTCTCTGAGCCTCAGTTTCATCATTGCTGGGGCATGGCAGGGTTTTTGGTTGAACAGAATACCCTCCCCAAGGGCAAACCCCTCCAAACCGCTGGGTTCTGCTCTCCAGTGGGGACAAGCACAGCCAGCAGCCCAACCTCCTGGGGGAGTTCCTGGCCTTCCTCCCAAGAGCACTCCATACTTGGGCAAAGGGTTGATCTGCTTGGGGCCTGGGCATCTTCATCTGTGAACTGAAGACAACAGCCCTGAAATCTCACTGGCCATTAGAGAGCTTCATGAGCACATCATACACTTTCCAAAGATGTTGGCATTCAGATGACTACACAGCGTCCCAGGTGTATCCCACCACACACAGAGAGAGTTAAAATTCAGCACTTCCCAAGTTGCCACAAAACCAAACAGCAGGGCTAGGAATAAAAGGCAGGTGTCTTGACAACCTTCACAGGCTTCTTCCCTGTGCAAGTACAAGGTTCACTACGAGCACTTCGAAACATCACTGTTCACTTAATAAACTGGCCTTTTTTTCTTTTTGGTGGAACTAGGGATTGAACTCAGGGCATTCTGCCTCTGAGCTACATCCCCAGCCCTTTTTATTTTGAAACAGGGTCTCACTAAGTTTCTGAGGGCCTCCAAGTTGCTGAGGCTGGTATCAAACCTGAAATCCTTCTGTCTCAGCATCCCAAGTATTGGGATTAAAGGCATGCACCACCGTGCCCAGCTAAACTGGCCTATTTAAAACACTGTCTTTGGGCCAGACGTAGTGGCGCATGCCTATAATCCCAGTACTGAGGAGCCCGGGACAAGTAGTTTGCAGGTTGGAGGACTGCCTCAGCAACATAATGAAACTCTTAGCAACCTAGTGAGTTCCTGTTTCAAAAACAAATAAAATGGCTGAGAGTGGAGCTCAAAGGTACAATGTCTTTGGGTTCAATTCCCAGTACCCTTCCCAAAAAACTGTCTTTGGGGCTAGGGATGTGTCTCAGTGAAAGAGTGCTTGCCTAACAAGCACAATGTCCTAGGTTCCATCCCAGGTACTACAAGAACAAAACAAACAACAACTAAAAAAAAAACTGCCCTTGAAATTAATTAGCCAGAGCAAAACAGCTCAAGAGCACTCAAAAACCATTGTTTTTAAACCCTCAAAGCTCTTCATGAATTTAACAATTCCAAGGAAATTTCAACTATTCCTCTTTTTATCTGTGGAAATCCTAAATAAAATTTTAAACAAAATATTCTAACCTTAGTGATAATACCAACTCACACAAGCCAGGGTTCCCTGCACCCTGGAGCCACAGTCGAAGGCCAACAGGCACCCAAGGCCTCCAGGTACCAACCCCAGAAGAACCATCGTGGCTGCCTGGCCTTCATCCCCTTCTGCCCAGGCCCAGACCCCCGCCCCCGCCCCCTGGCTCTTTTGCTTAGCCTGTCCTCACTGAAGGGTTAGGGTCACACTGTGTGTCACTTTCAGGCACCACAAACCATCTGCAGCACACAACAGAATGGCGTGTTCTTCCACCTGCAGCCAGGCTCCCATCCCCCTCCGAGGAGCTCGCTTGTGTCGAGTGCTGGCCTGCGCCCTGGGAACCAAGAGCAGTCCAGTCCTCAAGAAGGCAGGCTGTGTGCTGGGCCACCTGGCTGAGAGCACCCCAAAGCAGACCGTGAACATGCAGAAGGATGACGGGGCAGCGCTGCAGGGCTCGGATCTGCTCCCCGCTCATCGAACGGCACAGGTTCAAGGCTCACGCTAGGCTGGGCTTCTCCACCACCCAGGAGACACGACCCATGGAAACAGCACAGCCAGGCCTGTCCAGCAAGGACCTGGGCACTGGCGGACCTGGGTCCAGAAACTGGTTTTGCCTCTTTTTTAGCCATTTTTGTCCTGAACACTTAACCTCTCTAGGCCTCAACTGGCACAGCAGACATCTGCGGGCCTAAAGGAACAAAACTGGGGTATCCTGGAGCCCAAAGCCTGGCCCACAGCCAGGGCTCAATCAGTATCAGCTGTGTGGGCACAGGCAAGAAGACAGACAGCAGATGCCCACCAGCTGCCCCCACGCACGGGATGATGCGCACACAGGAGCCTCCACCCCCTCGGTCATGAGACCCAGCAGAATCCCTCGCAAATACCTTTTTTTCTGCAGGGCTTGAGATCTTGGACACTAGGGCTGCTTCCACAAGACCCTGCTCTAGTAAGGAGTCATACTTTATGCTTCTCTTCCTGTTCCTTCTTGCCTTATTCTCTGCCTTTTGTCCATTTTCTTCTGACTGGGACATATCAGCAGCACTGTCGCCACATATGGAAGATTCGAAGAGAGGTTTCCCGTTCATGTATGTCTTGGTGATCTTCAGCTTAATTTCAGGCGAGCCGTTTTTGACAGGGGTAGTGTTGGGTGGTGTCCCCATTCCTTTGGCTTCCTGGGACTCGAAACACAATTTGGCATCATGCGCACCAGGTTCTCCATTAAACACTCGGGAAGTAAGGTCTTTCAGCTTCTCAGCTGGAATAAAGGGAAGTGCATCGTGGCCGTTGAATCTCTGCATGACTCCCTCCTGCAGGCTGCTAGGAAGCGGAGTTTTGCTGAGGAAGACAGAGCAGTCCCGGTTCGTCTCACAGTTCTGAGTCTCCCCATTTGCGCTGCCGAGGATTTCTGGTGCCTGCTTCATCTTTATGCACTTTACAACTTTCTGAACAGAAAGAGGGCTTCTTTTGATGCTAAATTCCATCCAGCCTAGATGCTTTAGTTCTTACAACACTATAATATTAAAGAAAAAGAAGAGAAAAACAATACATTTAAAACCTAGGATAAGTATGCCAACACCTCTACGACTCTGCAGGGGCCAGGTTTTTTGTTCTGAGGGTTTTCCAGAGGCAATATATGTTGTTTTAAGCCAGGCACAGTGGTGCACGCCTGTAATCCTAGTACTTGGGAGGCTGAGAAAGAAGAATCACAGGTTCAAGACCAGCCTCAGCAACTGTGAGACCATGTTTCAAAATAAAGAGGGCTGAAGAGTATGGCTTGGAGGTAGAATGACTCTGGGTTCAATCCCCACTACAAAAAAAAGGAAAAGGCAAAAATTTATGATGTTACAGATAATAATTTAGGTTGTTGAAAGCACATTTGGGTTTTTTTTGGGGGGGGAGGGTTATTGCTGTTTGTGGTACTGGGGATCCAACACAGAGATATTCTACCTCTGAGCTCTATCACCAGCCTTATTTTATTTTGAAACAGGGTCTCACTAAATTGCTTGGGGCCTCACTAATTGCTAAGGATGGCTGCAAACCTGCCATCCTCTTGTCTCAGCCTCCCAAGTACTGGGACTATAGGCATGCACTACCATGTCCAGCTAGCAGTTTTAGTATCAAAAAATGACATGGAAGCTGGGCATGGTGGCGCATGCTTGTAATCCCAGTACTTGGGAGGCTGAGACAGGAGGATCCAGGTTCACAGCCAGCCTCAGCTACTTAGTGAGGCCCTCCGCAACTTAGTGAGACCCTGTTTCAAAATAAAGAATAAAAAATAGGGCTGGGGGTGTAGCTCAGAGGTAGAATGCCCGAGCTCAATCCCCAGTAAAAAAAAAGATTCTGCTTAAAAGTTAGTCCACAAGGAATTGTTTATAAAAGGGAGAAAGAACACCCTCTTGTGGGGTCAGGGCACAGGAGGACAGGAGGAGAGAGGACATCCACAGGACGCGAGCTCCACACCAGCTGCCGACACTGCCACACACTGAAGGGCACTTTGACCCATACCACAGGGTGCGTGTGTGCGTGCATGCGTTTTTTTCTGGAGGTACTAGGAATTGAATCCAAGAGTTCTACCACTGAGCTAGATCTCTACTCCTTCTTATTCTTTGATTACAGTACTGGCATTGAACCAGAAAGTGCTCTACCACTGAGCAAACTCCAGAACTTTCTCTTTGTTTGGAGACAGGGTCTCTGTAAGTTGCCAGGCCAGCCTCGACCTTGCAATCACCTGGCCTCAGAGTCTCGAGTCACTGAGATTGCAGGTGCATGCCACCCCACACAGCCACACAACAGAGTTCTAAAGGTGTGTCAGAGCAGGTAAAAACTGTGCGTCCAGGACAAACTAAAGAACAGCTCGCGGAAGTCACTGGAAAGCAACCAGAAGCAGGAAGAAAACTAATGGAAGTCAACTCTTGAAAGAAAGGGAACACCACTGGGTCAACCCCTTGATTTTCAGTTTTGTGCCCAAGGAGAGTTTGAGGCAATTATACCTGCTATAAAAGGAGGGAGGAACTCAAACTCTGTCCAAGCTTTAGGCCAACACCTATATGTGGAAGATTCCAAGCAGCCAAGCTTATAAAACAATTGAAACAATATTCCAGATGCTGGACTAGAGACAAAGTGTCCACAACAGATTACCTGTAATGCCCAGGATACAATCCAAAATTACTAAACATACAAAGAAATGGAGAAACAACAGAAATCAACCTCAAATGATCCAAATATTGAAGTCCAGTAAGCAACAATTTTTTTTTGGTACTGGGGATTGAACCCAGGGGCATTCTACATCTAAGCTACAACCCCAGGCCCATTTTATTTTTTACTGGGAAATAGGGTCTCACCAAGTTACTAAGAGCCTCACTAAGTTGCTGAGACTGGCCACAAACCTGAGATCTTCCTGTCTGAGCCACTCAAGTACTGGGATTAACAGGTGTGGACCACCACACCAAGCAAAAACTTCAATGTATATAACTACACTCATGGACATAAAAAAAAAAAAAAATACTCCAGCCGGGCGTGGTGGCGCACGCTTGTAATCCCAGCATTCGGGAGGCTGAGACCGGAGGATCCGGGTTCGAGGCCAGCCTCAGCTACATAGTGAGGCACTCCACAACTCAGTGAGACCCGGTTTCAAAATAAAGAATAAAAAATAGGGCTGGGGGTATATCTCGGAGGTAGAATGCCCCTGAGTTCAATCCCCAGTACCGCAAAAAAAAAAAAAAAAAAAAAAAATACTCCTAATGAAAGAATAAATTACAAGCCAGGCGTGGTGGCGCGCGCTTGTAATCCCAGCTTTTGGGAGATTGAGACCAGAGGATCTGGGTTCGCGGCCAGCCTCAGCTACCTAGTGAAGTCCTCTGAAACTTAGTGAGACCCTGTTTCAAAATAAATAAAAAATAGGGTTGGGGTATAGCTTGGAGGTAGAATGCCTCTGAATTCAATCCCCAGTACCGCAAAAAAAAAAAAAAAAAAGAATAAATTACAACAGAGAAAAACTATGAAACAGTATCAAATGAAAATTCTATAAACGAGAAACACTATCTGAATTCAAAGTATCAATGTGTGAACTTAATGACATCTTGGAAATGGTAGGAATCAGATTTGAAAAGTAGATCAAAGCCGGTGTGTAGTGGCGCGCCCTTGTAATTCCAGTACTTAAGAAGCTGAGACAGGAGGATGGCAGGTTTGTGGCCAGCCTCAGCTGCTTAGTGAGA